>JAAAKQ030094691.1:4479-14590 GCA_010016005.3 Zanna intricata
CTTCAAGGTCTGTTGTTCTTCAATTTCATGACAGTCCTTATTTCATTTTATTACCTAAATATTAATTAATTCTATTATAATCATTATATCTTAATCAATCTTATATACTTTATTAGATATGATAATGCATCATAACAGGTACAATAAATACCAAAATTATAATTCTGATTCATAGTTTATAAGCTCAAAAAGTATAGTAATAAAGTTTACATTCCTTATATTTTAGGTTAGACAATACAAAATACAGTGTACTACAGTACATATGTTCAGTTATATTTTACCATGTTACAAGTACATTATTTTGAACCCTTCCATTTAATTATTTGATGTAGCCTATATACTTTTATTTAACAAAAACATTTTTGAAATTAAAATACATCTTCATAACTTATGAAATACTTTTCTTTTTTTCACCTTCTTTTTACTATTCTGATATACATGTATAAAATTTCTTTACTCTATTAAATCAATATTTTGACCTCAATATATTAACAACAATCAACATGCTAAAAAAAATTTCTTTATATATGTTAATCTTTGTTCTTCATTTAAAAATAATCAATTTTTTTCTCGGATTATTTTATTTAAGTTTATTGCTATTATCAAAACAATACTATTCAGAAGTACCAGATGTACAAAAACAAATATCAGAATTTTAATTTGTGATATCTCTTGGATGATATGTACAGTGTTGATTTAAGGCTAGAAACAAAAGTGCAAGAAGAGCAGTTTTATTTGTAGACACGGCTATAAACTGATTTCTTATTTTTCCAGTTGAAAACGCCACTCAAAGATGTTGACTCCTGAATAGAAAGACTTCCATTTTGCAGTTTACTAAATATGAATCTATAATTAAACACACATATTATAGAAAGTTTAATTTTAATTCTCCGAATGTAAATAATATTCGCTGATAGCATAAGTCAGTTTGAAACTGCTGAATGTTGATGTAAAGGGAAGAATAGGAAAGGGAAGAATAGAAAATGTTGAACATGTCGAGGAGTCTTACCTGCACAATACTAAAAAATTAGTTAAGAAGGCCAGCCACAAACTAGCAATGCCAGTATAAATATTTAAAGCAAACGCTTATATATGCATCCATACTGTTTACAGCTGTTACAGGATTTGAAACCTAACAACTACTCTATATGTGCTGAGTTCATGATCAAAATGCACAGCGATTATGACTTTATTGATCATATTATGTTTACAGGCCATTCTTTTTCACTGAAACAAGTATGACAGGAATTGCTTATTTGGATGTGCCTGCATACATGGCTCTTTCCTCAATAGTATAACTTTCTATATGATCAATGGAATGATGTTTTCCACAAATGCTGGATCAATCAGCATGGACCTGAAGACAGAGCTTGTTTGTGGTGGCCTCCAAAGTCAAATGAACTGACCGTCATATAATTTTTTTTTCTTTCGGGATTCTTATAAAAGATTTTTTATATGTCACCACCACCTACTGACCTAGCCAATTTGAGGCACAGGATTGAAGCAGCTGTCGCTTTCATTACTCCAAACATGCGTTTAAGCATGAAACAAACTCTTCTACTGATTACCAAAGAATAAAAAGTGCTCACATTGAACACTTGTAAGGAATAATTAATTGTAAAAGCTACTCTTTCATTTTATTGGCAATTATTACTATAAGTCAAATAAATATTATATAACAAAGAATAAAGATATAGTATCAAATTTTATTCCTGACTACTTTCTCCAACTAAGTTTCTACAGTTTCCAAGTCATTACAAATAATATCAGAACAGCCCAACGATGCGATAAAACTAATTCAATTCAGCTTCCTAAAAGCAACACAACCAAAATAATAAATAAATTACCTTGCTTATATCAGTATTTCTGATAAGTAACAAGTTAACAAACATAACTAACAAGTTTGACAAAAGTCAAGAATGCTTACAAGATATTTCTATAAACAAGAATGATTATCAATTTTTACCATTCAATTTTGAAGTCTTCATAATCCTAATTAGTTTTCCACTTTTATAAAACTCTGTGAACATGTTACAAACTATAGCTAGATAAAGAAAACTATAAAACAACCGGACATACCTTGCCATAGCAGCTATTACAAGTCTTATAGCCAATTCTGTTCCATAAAATGTTTTTGTTATAATACCACCATAATTTCTTAAAGCTGCATCTGGATTTCGGCCATACAAAGATGAATCATCTTTAGTAGTTATTACAAGAACACCATTCCTAGGTAAATTCTTGAATGCTGCATCTAAATAGTGTGACGCAGATGTATGACAGTCAATGTGACTACAAACAAGACAAAAATGTATTTGTAGATTATTGTAAATAGAATATAACATTTAAAACAGAAGAGAATAAAAAATAAATAAACAAAATTAATTGCAGCATCAGTGTACATAAACATTACATCATATAAAAAAACATCTAATATTGGGAGTCTTAAAATTAACAGAAAAAAAAAAAATTTCTTCACTCTCTACATATTTTTCATACAGAACTAGTTCAGGAGATAATTCCTCTAACTCTTTTTGGTTGACAATTCTTTTTGACACACTTTTATTTTTTAAATACAAAGATAATACAAGCTAATTATACAACAACAGTTATTAAAACAAACTGAAAAACAAACAAAAATAATTCAAAGACTATTATTTCATTATATTATTTTATTTATTTATTATTATTATTATACCTATACATACTTCACTGCCTACTGATGGTGGCTGTTTAATAATAATAATAGCCATTTTATTTTATAATTATGTAATTTTATTTGTAAATAGTCTTTATATGCTTTCTTATTTCCCAAAGTTTTTAATACAAAGCAAAAATATAAAAATTCTAGTTCAAGCCTAGTAAAGGCAGTTACTTTTATTACAGATTTGAATACTTGATAATGGAAACCGGCATTCTTTGGTAACTGAGGTTTCAATTAACCACACATCTCAGCAATGGTCAACCTGAGACTGTACAAGACACTTCATTATATTGACAAGACATTCATTTATTCACAAGATACTTCCTTCATTCACTTTCATACATAAATCCTCATTCACTCTCTAAAGTAATACATTACAGTGGTTCTGGAGGCTAAAGAGAAAGTATCATTTCTCTATGATTTTTTTTTATAATCTTCACTAAAATAATTCATTAAAAGAATCTTACATAAGAAGAAAAAACAAACCATAATAGCTGATCCACTACATTAGACCACGATTTCTCTAGTCTTTAGATGTAATTTTATATATAAATACAGTGAAGAAAAGTCCATCATAACTCTGAAGTCAGAGAAAGTTGATCCTTTGTATGATGTTTCAACATTACACTATTTTAACATAGTCTTTCTAGAATATGTAACTACAACTATACGTATGTAACTATCTTATTAAACATCTACAACTTTTAGAAAAAACATTTTTCTCTTTGCCAAAGAATCAAAACAAATTTATTCATTCATCAATCAGCATTGTAATATTGAATTAGATGTCATCTATGAAACAAAAAAATATTTAACCTTCTTCATGAAATAATAAAGGATATTCAAATAATTGGAATATTTCCAATTGGTTTTAGAAGCATTAAAATAACCAAGGGCTATCAATTTATACTTCAGAATTGCCATCTACTCAGATTAACTGTTATGGTAGTCACTCATACAATGTAGGTAGAAGTCTGGACAGAAATAATGATTCCCATTAAGCAGGCTATCAGAAGTACCCCCCTTTACAGATTTAAACTTGCACACATTTCTCCTCTAATTTTATATTATTTCTTTTGCCACCATGTGGCCAGACCTAACAATAATGGAGAAGCCACCATTCAGTTTTCCTGACTGATGGAAAATTCGGTACTTACATATTAATGCCACCGCAGCTACCTAATCTCGACTAATTAACAGAAAATTTTTTTATTCTTTAAAGGTATATTTACTGTTAATTAGTCAAGGTTAGCGAGCATAAGTTAAGTTTGGTTGATTATATTATATTGGTATCTGTAATTATAAGCTATAATGCATATATTTTTAATATGTGAAATATGTTAATATGGCGGCGGTGGCGTTAATACGTAAGGACCGAAAATTCATACCAGTTATATGTACAAAATAATTATTTGGAAAAAAATCAGGGTTAAAAATGTTTTCAGAAAAATTTGATTTGGTAACAGCAACTAAGGGATAGAAATTTCCTACAGTTACATAAAATCCTTCGACTTCAGTTCTTAGTCCCTGAACAATCTGATAATACAGAGACTTTTTCTTTTCTCCAAAGGCTTAAGGGTTTTAGGTACTTTCTGATTAAACGGAGGCCACCTCAATACAGCACGTTGTAACTGAAACATTAGGTTTATTTGCATTCTTTGTTAAAATACTTTTCTTGGTAGGTTGGTGCTATTGCAGGCAAGGTTAAGTTACTCAAGTTGGCAGGTTAAGTCAAATCACAAACCAGCTGATTTGAAAATCGAGAGTTCTAAGGTTCAAATCCTAGTAAAGACAGTTACTTTTATACAGATTTATATAATAGATCATGATACCGGTGTTCTTTAGTGGATGGGTTCAAAAAACCACACATCTAAAGATTGGTCGACCTGTGACTGTACAAGACTATACTTCATTTACATTCATACAAATCATCACTTCATTCATCCTCTAAAGTATTACTTACAGCGGTTCCGAAGGCTTAACAAACAAACAAAGAAAGTTAAGGTAAAAAATAAAAATGCGGCAAAAAACATAGTGGAACAACTCATCACTATTTAGTCATATCTGGCTGAATACATGTGGTGGGCGACCAGTGATAACATATTCAACAAGCTCCTCGGCGACATTGTTAAGTTTTGGAATTCTGTTCACGCACAAAAGTAGTTCGTAAAATTTTAACAATTTTGTATGATATACATAAAGGACTATACTGTGTGTGCATGTTTGAGTTTTTTAAAAACATCATTCTTCCTTCTGAAACCAGATGGCCTCTGTTTAATTAGAAAGTACCAGGAAAATGATCAAATTAAAGTGCCATTTGGTCAGTTATCTGCCTTCTTAATTCAGCGGATTCAATGAAATATGGAATGGGTTATATTTATCAAGGAATTTGATTTTTTTTTTAAATATATAAAACTGGTTCCATTTCTACTAGAAATCTGCTCATGAAAAGAGTTTTACATCTTTAATTAATCACTACCTTCTCCTGAATCCAACCTATCTGTTCTGGGAGGAACCATTTCCTTGGATAAATGTACTAATAGCTAACAACAATAATATAAAGTAAGTATTAATAAAAATACCTTACATGAAGTTGAATGCCTCTTCATGAAGCAAAACACATGGGTCCTTATGAACAATATCAATATTAAGTCCATTCATAGTAGCATTTTCTGAAATAGTATTGATGGCAGAAGAATAAGGAGTTGCTATACAAACTTTTATCCCATCTGAAATATATTTCTGCCATAACAGACCATTTATTCCCACACCTCCACGAGCATCTAAACACCTGACTGGCTTCAGCACTGATTTTCCTCTTTTAACATATTCTGATAATAAATTTGTAATTAATAACCTGAAAAAAATTTTTAAATATATGAAGGATATACATGGATACATAAGGATTTATAAATGAGAATGATTATATAATAATGATATTAAATTACTATTACAAAATATAATTCAAATGGTAATGATAGCAATTCAAATTTCCTTATCAACTAATGATCATACCAAATAATGTGAATTAAAATAATATAAATCTATATGTCACTTATTTTAAGAAGGAAAAATCTACAAATCCACACCTTCTGGAGCCTAAGGTTCTCTAAAATCAATAACTAGAAATAACTGCTTCACAAAAACTGATATACATTGGTAAAAGAGTTTCTAAAAAAATCATTTATAAAGTTTAGCAACATATTCACTGGATTTTAATACATGCAATTGGGAATTCACCTAATTTTTTGATGAGATTTTAAATATACCTTATTTAGGAACTAAGTTATTCATTAGAATATATTTTCACTCGAGTTACAACTTTCAAAAGTTACACAGTACAATCACAAAAAATTTTGTAATTCAACACTGAACATTGGTAATTGCATATAATTATGGATGCAGGCAAAAGATCAGCTTAATTTAATAATAAGGTTAATTAGACGATGTTATCGAGCGAAGCGAGCGTTAGGTTATGTTGATATCGTACAGACTTCAGTACAAGAAATAGTTACCTAACCTAATACAATGTTCTTTCTTAGAAAAATCTTCTTTCTTTCTTTTTCAATTAAGCCTCCGGAACCACTGTAAGGTATACTTCAGAGGATGAATTAGAACCTAACTTAACTCTACTGAATTTCATTTACACAAAGTTATTTATGGGTATTAAGACCAACTAAACGCTTCCATCTAAGCGTAACCTAACTTAACTTGGTCTTAAGTGTTTCTAATCTCATTTTTAAATAAATTAACAAACTTAACTAAATTATTTAGTCCAAAAATAATGTATATTACATTTTTACTTTGCTGAATTACGAAATATTCTGTAACGGTACCCTATTTTCAGTTTTGGTATGCAAGAGGGGCGTAATTCGGGTGAAAGGAGTTTCCGAAGAATTTCAGTTGTAACGAATAACTTAGATCCTAACTAAGGTATATTCCAAATTTCATCAAAATCGGAGGCGAGTCCAAACGTACAAAATTACCAAAGACATTTAACGCATAATTACTCAAACAACGCATAATTGCTCAGTACGTATCTTGACAAACTGAGTAAAATAAAATCATATGTTAACCAGAAAAAAGAATTCTACAATTAAAAATACACAACTTGAAAACACCAAATAATATATTATTTTATCCAGTCGACTGGATTAAATAAGTAATCCTTTATAACTTCAATTATAATGAAAAGGTTGAAATTTCTTTATTTAGAATTTTTACAGGTCTACACCAATAAAATACTTCCTGAAAAACAAATCAATTAAAGAAGTACCAGGTGTAAAAATGGTTACAAACTAAATTAACTGAAATGACAAAACGTAATTCAAGCCCAGACAATTATGTTTTACTTCAATCAATTGAACGTAAACGTGAGTAAATAAATGTAATTCATCTTATTTGGCTTCTAAAATCTTCTATGTATAGACTATCAGCTAATAGTTTTTAACCTAAAATTTGTCTACAATACCTTTCAAGAATTAGTTCTTTATTATAATAGAGATCAGTTTTACGGGGAGAAAAACTATTTCTACAAGCTAACACAATTACTCCGGATTCTTCTACTTTTCCAAGACCTAAATCTTGTAGATTAGTTTCAACCGGGTGGTCACTCCTCGCCATCGGACCATTAACAGTCAGCCATTTGTTTACATTCACCACGTGTTCAAAGTTCAAGCCTTTGATGATCGTTAATATCAAAAACAATATGCCGTAAAAATGTTTGTCAAAAATCAGTGCTTTAATATGATTGAATCATATAATTTATGAAAATGTATTATTGAATAATTTATATATAAATATATATCCATTTTACTTTCTTTTTTTTTTAACCTGCGGAACCAACGTTAAGGTATATCTTCAGAGGATGAGGTGAATGAATTGTAGCGTGTGTGAAAAATGCCATCCCTGACCAGGATTCGAACCCGGCCCTCCGGATGAAAGGCCGAGACGCTACTACTCGCACCACGGAGGCAGGCATATCCATTTTACTTGTATTGACTTAACCAAACATGGTAGTACATTTCATTCACTGTAATACATCCTTTCTTTGTCTGTTTAACCTCCGGAACTACTGTAATACATCCGTAGTAGAACTACTGCACATTTATGAATGTACACTTTCTAAACCTTGACGAGAAATTAATTTTTTAAATGCCAATAGTTGTGGCTATCGCTGAGGAGTAACTGAACAACATTTAACTTAATATATGTGTCCCTGTCGAGCGATTACATACTGAGTTATTAAACTATCAGAAAAGCGAACCTTATTGTAAAGTAAAAAAATTGTCTGGAGATGACTGCTAAATACAATTACTTAACTTTAAAAATAAGCCGTTCAATTCAACAACAAACGCCTGGTTGCTGCCACTCAGCGAAGAACTGTCATTTAAAACAGATATAAGGCCAACAGAATTCGAGCAATTTAAGAGAAATTTACACTGCAAAGATTGTAGTATATCAAACATTTGTTTCTTAACTACTTTGGATCAGCCCTGTTTTACGGTTAAAGAATACCGTATTACGTTAACGAAAAAATATAAGTCCAACTTAACATGAATTTTACTGCTTATATTAGAGAACGACATATATCTGGGAGTAATTCATTGATAGGATAAATGGTTAAAAACAAAATAATTAACTTTGCAAAGCAGATTGATCTCTTGCACTTTGTAACCATCTGAGAAAGTTTAGAATAACTAAGTTTTTACAGAATTTCTACATCATTATTACATTGGACAATAATTTGTTATGGAAAGATAATCAATCTGGAAACAATGATTATTTTTTCAGAAAACTGAATTGTCTACGTAATATCTACTTTACAGAAGCTATTATAAACGATTATTGTGTTTCTGAGCAAAACCAGAGATAGGAATGGTGTAATGAATCTATTTGTTCCAGTCAGTCTCTTCTTAACGAGAAAAAATGACAATTTTGCAAAATTACTAATTCACGAATTTGTTTTTTTTTGTGGGGAGGGGCCGTTCTATGAGTTTTAAATAATTATTTCAGTTAAATACGATTTTCTAATAACAGTTCCTCTCTATTTTATTATTTTTTATAATTTTAAAGGTAAATTTAAGAATTAAGAAAATAACATCTTGATTTTTAATTTTTCTTTTCTTAAGTTGGTAATGTGTTTTTTCGTTAATAACGGCAGCACGTTTACCGCGATTTTGAGCTTATCGATGTCAGCAGTGGAAGATTGCTTCTTTTTCGTTTTCTTAAGTATAAACTCTGTTCTGTTTATAAAAATGAGTGATTGCATACAAAGTAGTAGTACGCTTAATGTTGACAACAGCTATAGAGAAAAAGAGAAACATTCTGATCGTAGAAAACGACGTTCCAGTTTCATAGACAAAACTAGAATTCTCTTCAATGATTCAGGTAGTTTGAAAGCTATTCTTTAACTGCATGCCTTCTTAAAATATCTAGTGACAGTTGTGACTTGTCTTATCAATCGTTTACAGAACTTATTCTACGTAGGTTATATTTTTAAAATATAAAATTAACAATAAATGACAATTCAAAATATATTAATATTAGAATTAAAATACCAAGGATGCTATTATAATCAAATATTAATTAAAATTTTATACAAAAAAAATAATTTACACAATTATACATATTACACACTGATTTGCTTTTTGAATTGGGAAATGTAATTTTATGAGAATTATTTAAAATAATTGATTTTAATATTAATAATTTAATGAATCTTAATTATACCTATTTGAACCGAAAGTTTAATAATTTGATGGATAAACAGATAAAACATAATAATACAATATCGGATAACATAATTAACGATAAATACAAGTTCTGAACAGAATATGGCCAGTGCTAGAGATATTGAATGTAATGATAACAAAATAAACATTAAACATTGATATAAATTTAATATACTAACGTTAAATAAGAATAAAATACTATTATAGACATAGAAAATAATACATTTAAAATTGATAACGTGGAATATAAAAATAAATTAAGAAATCAGTTTGTTTCGATAACTAAAAATAATAAAATTCTAAATCGCAATTATAAAAATACCAATTTAAACTAAAATATATATAGAATTAATTAAAAGATAATGCATTCATTGTTTAAAAACGATAAAATCAACATTTCTGTTGTTATAAACAATTTATATATTGAAATAGATGATAATAAATTTAAAGAAATAAGAGATCTCACGAATAAAATTAAAAAAATAAATAATTTCTAACATTAGAGAAATGTATATATATTTTCAAGGATGAATATATGAAAAAAAGTCTTAAACTAATACCAGTGCCCCAGTATTCAGGGCACTACCTCTTTATCTGTTTAGCCTCCAGAACTACCGTAAGGTATTACTTCAGAGGATGATGTGTTTGAATGTGAATGAAGTGTAGTCTTGTA
>JAAAKQ030094724.1:0-14589 GCA_010016005.3 Zanna intricata
CACCGGTATCCACGATCTAGTATTCAAATCCATATAAAAATTTTTATCTTTACTAGGACTTGAACGTTGGAACTCTCTACTTCGAAATCAGCTGATTTGCGATGTCGCGTTAACCACTAGACCAACCCGGTGGGTTGTATGATTATAGTCTGACTATAATTATTTCACAGTCTGTGTAAATATTTAATTTACATAGACATTTTACACTGACTATGAAGTTTTAGTTTTAATAAGATTAAAATACATATTTTAAGTTCCTGATGATGGAATTTTATTCCAAAAACGCTTGAACTAAACTTATAAAATTGTTGGTAAGTGAGTTTATTATTTAATTTATTTAAAATACCAAACAACCAATTTAACTACATTATAAACAACTACTTTAAAGAAATTTAACATGTTATAAACACAAGAACTAATAATATTTATTTAATTTTTAAAAAGAATAATAAATAAGGTATAATAAATGTACCTGTATATGCGTAACGTATCACCCCTCTCCATATGTAATACATATCTATTAAACTGATCCACTGGTTCCATATTATACATATTCATGTTCAACCACTGCCATTCACAAGCAGATATTTTGTCCAAACATTCCATTTTAATGTGATTAGGATCACTACAAGATATTAGAAAACTCACAATAATAATAATATATTTAATAATGAATCACTTAACTTACAAATAATAAATACGACATTTAAATAATAATAGATAATAAGCATAAAGCTAATAGAAATAAAATAAGCTGTACCAGTTGGGAAAATTTAACAAACATTATAATTTTTAAACACTCTATTTATGGTTGGTTTAGATTTGACTTGTTTTACATATACATAGCTGAATAAAATCTTCAGAAAAGATAATATAGTACGCAATACTACTAAATGTTTTGTTTTAATTATGTTAAAAATCATGTCAACAGCCTTAATACTAGTATGATATATAAATTTGTTTAATTTTGCAGGAAACAGATTGACGACAAATGAGGTATGTGTAGAGGTCAGTGGCTAAAAAAGGTTCTTCCAAATAACTTCTAACAAAATCCTTCTAAATTTTTGATAAAGGCCTTGAACCTTAAGGTCATGTGGAAAGCAATTTTAACAGGAAATAAAATGAAGAGCTTAAAATAATGACCTTTTTTCTTTAACTGCTATATACAAGGGTCATCCAACAATTAGAGACAAATAATAACAATGGAAAAACTATTTAATAGAATAAACTGATTTTTTTATAAACTTAAGTTTTTTGATAAACTGATTTTTTAATAAAGTTGATTGAACAGAATAAACTGGTGATTGAAACTGTTCAAGTTGGCACCCCTGACATTGATAATAATAGGTAATGGAAAAAAATTTTCATTACTATAACCCCTTTTCTTTATTTCAAAATGCCAGCTGAAAATGTACTCTGTGGAAAGACAGCATAGCGAGCTACAAAAACTTTTTTATTTTCTAAATATGTAAAACCGATCAAAATTTACTCGCTGATGTTAAAACAATATGCTGAAAAGTGTAGAAACTGTGCACATTTTTAAAGTTAATTAAGCAGTTTAAGTCGAGTAGAAAAACGTCATTAATTTCACCATAGAAAAAGATTGGTGGAAATTTCAGGTAATACTTTGAAAAATCACATTAATGATCTCATTCACAAGTACAGACATATAAAAATTTGCAAAATTTCTTTAATTTGTGTCACTTTCCTTTCCATTATCCGTGAAAACCTAAATTATCACAAAACATGTTCGAGATAAGTTTTCATAGCAGTCTACTCAAAATCATAAAGATACAGGAATTCACTTTTGTATGGTAGTTTAAACAACAGTTAAGTTCACTGAAACTTTTTAGATCACAAAACTAACTTGTGATGAAACTAGGAGTCATCATTTTGAGCTGGAAACCAAATATCAGAGTGGGTTTTTTTCTGGAAACATAACGAAGTGTCGTTATCAGCAGCCAGACACAATATTATAGTAAATAATTTAACTTATTTAATTTAACTTTAACTTTACCTAAAAATTACATACCAGTAATACAAAATAAATAAAATCAACAATTAAAACATGTAACATCATAACAAAAAATATTCCTCATACAGTACAGCATATAAAGATGCCCGTGCCTTATGCGAAAGAAAATAAAACCACAATGAAATACAATATTAAAAATCTAAATCAATACAAAAAAATTACCATCTGGCATATACCAACCAAAGGGCATACAAAACCAAATGAAACACATTATAATAATAATCAATTATTTGAATACAGATGTACTGCCTTCAGAAATAGTAAGACATTCGATAACATCATCATACGTTCCCTAAAATATTTTGAATGTTAGCCCCTAGTTTAAATCTCCAATGCAATGCTATATAACAAATACAGTGCATAAGAATGTGGTATATCGTTAAGTTGCCAATCGCAGCAAACACAAACAGGTGCATCAATCTGGGTTATGAGCTGTCCGTGAGCAATTCCAGTGTGCCATATTCACAAATGGCAAATAATAACCTTCTCTCAAAGGTTATTCCTGCATGAAGAGCTCCACGGTGACATAGTGTTCTTAACTGAACAAAGTTTACTATTGAAGGTAGCATTCCATTCGCTCACCACTCATCATAAATCACTCTCTTCAAATAACAGACAAGATCATCTGAAACAACGCGATTAGTAAAAGGAGGATGCAAACAAGCTTCTTTTGCCATACTACCAGTGTACCTATTGCCTGAAATTCCAATATAGTTGGGGATCTAGCAAAACTCATAGCTGTTATGCTTTCAGAAATAATAGACTGCATCTCACAGACAACAGGGTATCTGGAGTACACGTCACTAATCTCTTGCAAGGCACTTATGGAATACGAACAAATACAAATCAAAATGTTGGGCTAATTATATTTAAGGCCTTATTAAGAGGATACTGCTCTGCAATGAAAATACTGACAATGCTGGAAAGGCCAAACATCAGAGGGTGGTGTGGAAACATTGAAGTTCCTTGCCAACAGAAAAAAATTGAAAATCTGTAAAGCAATACTAACAGCAAAGCATTACAGCCAGTATCACTACTAGCCAGTAATGTGATACTAAGGAGTTTTGGGAGTATAGAGTTCCACTTTATTGTGATTATTTGGAAGAACAATGTACACTCAACACTGAATACTATTGAGACATGCTAAAAAATAAAATGAAATCCATAATAAGGAGGAAACATCAGAATTCTCTCTTGGAGGCATTATTGTTTTGCACGCTCATGCTGTAGTCCTATAGCATAGTATAGTCCTATACTATTCAAAAAACATGGGAAGCTATTTACAACTAGGGCAGTATCACTACATCCACCCTGACGTCTCAATCTCACACTAACAGATTTTTTACATTGCACTAAGTTCAGCAAAACTGAGCAGCTCAAGAACGCGATATAAAAATTGCTCATACACTATCGTGAACAATTCTTACTACTGAAATAAGAAAGCTTATTTATACAGCAGAAAGAGGCCACTGCTCAATAAGTTACTGGTGGTTGATAATGAATTTTATGGCTAAATAATGTTAACAATTAATAAAATCCACCTTACCAGCACATTCAGATAAATTCTAGATCTTTAGGAAAGTCATCATTAGGTGTTAAAAGTGTTACATTAGTCAAAATTAAAAAAATAATAAGTTAAAATGTATATACAGTCATGACTGTCTAGTCCTAACAGTATACTGAAGGAATATGTATGTACTCTGGTGGATTAAAATGAAATCAAACAGAACCACGTTATGAAAGAGATAATTATTAGATTAAATTATTATTTCTTAATATTTATATTTAGTATGTTTTTAAATAATACATAATCTTTAAAATTTTTTGTTCATTAATTAAATTTTTATTATTAGAGTAAATATGATACTTATGATAATTTAGAGAATTAGAAATATCATAATATTTATAAAAAATATTTAAGATTTTCATGAAAATGGGAGGAAATCAAATATAAACAGGATTTTATATCTAAAAATTTATTTATTGAAAAATCAAAAGCAAATGTAATTTATTTTTCTACATAGTTTCCTGCTTTCCCTGTGAGAAGGAAGGATTTTTAATCGCAGCATCATAGAATGAAGCTGATTGCATCAAGAGCCAATTGCACACAAATCCCTCCACACCCTCATCATCTTCAAATCGTTACCCTCCTAGAGCTTTTTTAAGCGGCCCAAACAAATGAAAATTGCAGGGCAATAGGTTCAAACAGAATGGAGGATGGTCAAGTTGAGTCCAGTGCATTTCTTCTAGTTCTGAGATCATTAGAGCTGCAGTATAGGACCTGGCGTTGTTGTGGAGGAGGATGACTTCTCGAATTGGTTAATCTTGTCTTTTGTAGCGATACGCATCTTGACCCTGGATGGAAGACACCCACCATGCAACGGATCCAGCCGTCACTCCACCCCCTCTGTACCAAGCCCTTACAGGCGTTACCTAACGCGAATCCAAGCAACAATGATCTTAATAGGTCCTAAGCAAGACCATCCAAGTAAGCTGTCCTACAACTCAAACCAGGTAAGACAGATCCCAAACATGTAAAACAGGCTCTAACTATTCAGAAAACTGAAAACATAAAATAAACAATAAACAAATACAAAATTGTAAAATAAACCAAACATCAAGAAAACACCTAACCCAAATAAGAACATGAAACAAAAAAAAAACCAAAATAAAGGTAATCAGTAAAATAAACAAACCTAAAGTACACCTATAACTAATAAAAAATAAGACAAACCTAATAAAACACCAAAGAAAACTTCAAATCTAAATTCTAATCCGAGAGGAAGAAACCTATGAAAAATACAACACTAATCTAAGCAAAAATAAAACATCAAACACTAACACAAACCAAAACACGAACAAAGAAATAAAACCTAAGCCAATAATAATGCAGTGAAACAAACAAACCTAAAACCAACCTAAAATAAACCTAAAACTAACCAGTAGAAAACATATTTATCAAAACACATAAGAAGATAAACTCCTACTTCTCTGATCTGTTTAAACTCCAACAAAATTAAACTCTAAATGAAAACATATAATGCACTACCAAACTCAACATTAACATTAAACCACAATAATCAGGAGAATATAAAACTAAAACAAAAGCAAATCCAACAATAACAAAAACAAAACCAAAGATATTAAAGCCTGAAATTAATAAAATAAATCAACATACATAAAAACAAAAACAAAACAAATCTAAATAAACCAAACACAAATAAAAAACCAGCACAATAATTAAAAACAGAAGAACAATAAACCAAAGCAGAAAACCCTAAAAAAAAGCAAAGACAATATCACTAACCCTATAATAGCCCTAAATATCAATCCCACCATTCAGAAAGTTCCGCGCACGCTTGTACGGTGGACATTCTTCTGACTTGGGAAATAATGGTCGACTGGCTTTCAAGCACGAGGACAGTTTCCACAAGTAAGAGGGCCCCATCCTTTTCAACCGACAGTTTAACTTAATATGTCTCTTTGCCACAATAAGAATAAAGCTCTTTCTTTTCTTTACACAATTTTGCCACATGGCCGAATCCCAAACACCGGAAACATCTGCTGATATTTAAATAACGTCAACTTTTGAACATTTCCATTACATATGATTAGAGTGTATCAACATAACATTTATGCAGTAGTATATTATGATGAGTAGAACTTATTATCTCAATAAAGGTAATATATATCTGTCAAAATTGTCAATAACGGTTCACTCATAGCCAAACTGTATGGTTGTGTAAACATTGTTGAAAGTAAAGCAACTGAATTCATATTAATTCATATGTTTGTATGATGCTTATTTATTTATTTTATTATTGTTGTTTAAATATTTTTTAATGACAGTTAAAGTTTTATTTAAGTCTATATTAGAATACACATTACAGATATCTAAGGCTATGCATTTTGTATTATTGGTTATGTTAATATTATGTAAAATAATTATGATATAACCATTTTTTAAATTGTATGTGTTATTTATAATTTAACTGAATTTTTTTCAATATATTAGCTAAAAATTAGCTTAAAAGGTGTTTATGAATTGTAAAATCTACTAATGGCGTTATCAGTGTATTAGACTTATATATCTTTCATATCATATATGGCACGCAATCATTAATACTTTTTTAAATTTATTTTTTGTTTTATCAACCGGTAGAACATATTTAGAAATAATGATTAAAGTTTTGATTTTTTTTTTTTTATATATATATAATTGTGGGATTTTGGGATTTTTAATTTTAGTAAAATTATTATCATTTATATATTGAATAGCTTTAGCTATATAATTTTATATGTACATGATGACGGATGTACCTGTTTTATTAGTTTTTACTATTTGAACTTTATTATTAATTAGTTTAGTTTTACTATTTTTTCTTGTGTTTCTTTTGAATTCATATTATTTACATCATCCTTTATGAATTTATTTTGCAAACTGTAATTATTATTATTTATTAAAGTTGATATATTATTTCTTACATTATCCTTTATATCTTTGTCATAATCTTACAAATATTATGTTCGGTATCAATTATTGCTAGTTCAAATAAAGAACAATGTTTTCAATTTCACAGACTGTTGCTCACACTGTAACACGGAAAAATCAACTTTTTCACAATTTATTAACGTATTAACAATGCTGGAAATGAACACATAATAATCTATTACTAATTATAACATGATAATAATATGACAATAGAAAAATTTTTGTTTTTTAAATTAACAATTTTGCAAATACTATAAACTTATATGTCGATTTATACAGCCAGTAGATTGAAATGACACAATTCAATTAGGATCACCTGATCAATCATTTTAACGAATTAACTAATTTTTTTAAGATCATTTTACTTTTTTTAACTGAATATAAAGACAAATAAATTTCAATACTTTAACCAAGAATTTGAAGGAAAGTGTAAAAACACACTAACAGAAGAATTAATAAAAAAAAAAATGCAATCTTCAATAATAATCATTTTTCAAATTCATAGACTTAACCTAGCCATTGTAACCGTGCTCAGACCTTGTAGCCTGAGGGTTTTTAGGTAGTCTTTTACAATTTGTATTACAATAAATATGGATTGAATATAAGTACATTATACATAATTTTCATGAGCAAATCATGCAGTTTATTTTAGTGTATAAATGAAGAAAATTAGACCCCTCACCATTTATGTTACGATCCATTGAAAATCTTATTTAAAGAGTGAAAAAATAAAATTCTGACTGTGTCAATTTTACAAGATTGAAAACTAAAATTTTCTAAATCAGAATCAAATGATTCTGAATTTGATTCCATGAGAACTTCGTCTACTAGACTGACAGTTTTTTAATAATGTATCTCATCCATTATAACAACAAAAAAATTAACAAAATTACACGACAACTGTCAATTTACATTAATAAGAAATAATAACAGAAAAATTGACATACAGTAACACCAAGAAAGTGTACATGGAGTGGAATTTACTAAACAAAAACATTCATAAAATCAGTAGCGATTAATAAAACACAAAAGAAAATAAATAAAACATGCATAATTACAAAATATATATAATTACAAGCGCCTTTATTATTACAAAACAAGAATTATCAACCTTTTAACCTTACCAAAAAACAAAAATAAACAGCGACAATAAATAAATAACATCGATATAAAGAAAAACCTTCCTGCAGTAAACTGCGAAATACATGCCTCACAAACAAATCTCAACCGTAAACAATACTTAAAACCTTAATGTGCAAATAGTTCGTTTTTCTTCTATAATTTCAAAAATCATCACCAGAGCTAAGTGATAACAGAGTGACTTGAACTAAATTATTCCATCGAATAATTTACAAAACCCTAAGCATGAAAATAAGCTGTGGAAGCTTTTATGTAGAATTAAGTTCAATGGCCTGAAAGTTTTCGAACTTTATCTGTTAGCATATTTCAGTCAGCCTGAACGTTTTCAGACTTCGACTTCAATGTGTTAATTCAGCACAATTAAACATATATTTAAACAATGAAATATTTACCTTCTTTATTCCTAAACAAACAAAAAAGATCCACAGTTTACAGAAAAATTAATCATATTATGATCGATCATAAAATCCATCATGTTCATGAACAAATATTTAATTTCAGTTTAACAACAAACAAAATATTAACTCACACTTCTCCTCTTGATCTAGAAGCATAGCTTAGTAACTGTCGAGCAAGAATGAGAACTGTTAATCGATGATGTTTGGTCATGTTATACCACAAACACATAGCCTATAAATAAGATATTAGAAAAATTAGTACGGCTATAAAATTCATCTCCATAATTAATAATATTATTAGTTTACACCAAACATGCAAAAAGACATGCGTGAACCAAAACAAAATAAATTGAAATACAAATGAAATATTACACTGCTGCTCTTACACTGGGAATCAAACCTGGGAATAGTGGCATATACAATAACTATGCTTAAGCTAGATAAATAAACAAGTTTTAACCTTAAATCATGATAAAGGTATGACTGAATATAACGATTTGTATTTTGTGATAATACTTAAATGTTTAAACTACAATCTATCTGAAAGATTCTAGATTCAAATCTTGTTGACAGCATATTTTGTACTATAAATTTTATTTATTGCATATAAACAATATCAACAACCGATCGGGCAACAACTATTGTTACTACAGCAAAAAAAAATATGTAAGTATGAAAAATAAGTACAGCTGAAAATATATGCACTGTATGAACCGCTCTGAATCTATCCTACCACCAAAATCGGCTTTATATCGTTAGTTTTCCAATAATAAAAGTAGAATCCAAATAATGAAAATGTCAGAAGAAGAATCATAAAATGAATACAAAAATTTTAATATTTAGGAGAAATATTTACTTTGAATGTTTTAGAAAAAGAAAGAAATAATGCCAGAACACAAAAAATGGAAGGGGCTTATCATCTTAAAAGAAAGATTTACAATAAAAATTCCTTTTCCAAAAATGTAAAAATTAAAACACTTAGCATTATCATATATAGTGTACAGAAGGCCTAAAAAATTTCTCAGGAAAAATCTAGTAAAAATTTGGAAATCTTTTTTTTTAAATAACCATGCCCTAAAACTCAAAGATACTTATAAATTAACAAAAAAAAAAAAAAAAAACTGAAAAAATTTACTAAAATTTTAAGAAAGCAGACCATCAATGATAAAAATTAAACTCAAATTTTATAGTTACTCGAATATTGACAGAATAGATGAACAAGACTAATAAAGAAACAAATACTTTTTAACAAATACTAGCTTTTCACAAAAAAAAAAACCAAAATAAGTCTGTTAAAAAAAAATTGATAAAGATTTAAAATCATTAAATATTTCCCAATAAATAATTTTTTATGATAATCTTTCAGAAAATTATTAGATGAATAGCTGAATCCAGAGAAATAGAAAAGGAAAGATAGCAAACAGACTGAAGAAAGGAGAAAAAAGTTAAGAGAAAGAATGAAAAATTTTAGAAACGTAAATAGTTTGGACTATGAGAATGTGATAAAGAGAAAAAAATAAATAAAATGTACGTAGTTATTCAACGATTAAGATTAAATTAATTGTAGAAAACAGAGAACAGAATTCGCAGACATACAAATGAGAAAATAATAAAATAGCGTAATAAAAAATAAATTACCTTTACTCTAGCAGTAAACTGGTCACTAAGATAAAGAGGATACTGGGCTGCAAAAGCTTTACTTGAAGGATAAAGAGATTCAGCAGCCTCCAATCTATTTAGCATAACTTCAACATCACGTAAAGCACAATTCTGATCTTCAAAACAGTTTGGACAAGACATTTTCAAGCATCCCCCGCCATTGCATACCTTAACATCTTGATCACAACCCTCTTCTCCTTAAAGAAAAAAAAGTATTTCACAATTCTATATGTATTAAACTCTTCTTAAAACATATTACATTCTAAAAACTTTCTTATTAAATTGTAGATGTCTTAAATGGAAATAATTGTTCAGTGATACTTACAAGTGATGTAAGGTTAATTGCACATACAGAATAAAAACAACATGTGGCAGTCGCGGGACTGGCCGACAGAAGTTATTACTTCTTTTACGAGTTATGGATGTATGTTTTTTCTTGAAAAAATTCCCCCATTTCCACACACACATATATGAAATTTGTGTGTGTATATATATATAATGTTAATATTGCCAAAGACATTAATTTAAAAATTTTAAATCTGCGTGCAAGAGTTGGTATTACTGACACTGTAATTTAAGTTGGCAACAACTCGCAAGTATTTGCTAAATGTATGAATTTCATCTCTCTCCCTCTCCCTCTCCCTCTCCCTCTTACACTCGTATTGCTGGGTATGTAACATACAGCTGTGTTAGAGCGTTCCGTGATGGCAAACTGAACTTTTTTCTCCATGCTCAACATACAACCATACCCCGCTAACAGAAGTAATACCTTCAAAAACTAAAACCTTATATACTACTTACTACAATTTCGTTCAAGTTAATGGGCAAAATCAGACCCTGGGAGTGAAAATGGGAGGGTTTTTTTTAAAGAAAAACAAAATATGGCTATAATGTTCTTATTAAATAAAATATCAAATTCATTTATAGTTGTTACTATTCTTTGGATAAGGGTCTAAAACTTATCTAAGTAAAGTTTTTTGATATCACCGACCATTGGCCCAGAGAGTGGAAAAAATGGGGTTTCGAAGACAAAAAAATATCATATCTCCCCTTACAGACACACTATCGAATCGGTTTAAAGTAGTCATTAGTCCTCTAAACATTATCTAAAACTTTTGTCTGTATTAATTTTTTATATGACCAAAATGTTGCTGGAATTTTAAGAAGATGGGGCTTGCCATATGCTAAACATACTTTTCCCATGCAACCATTGTCATATTGAGTAAATTTTATAGTTTTCTTAACTTTAAGGTGGAAATCTTTTACCCGTATTTAGCACCGGTGAAATCTACCTCCATCACCTTCTGGCGTGCTGAAAGGGATTTTTTTAATTACAATATATTTGATCATTAGTCAAAAATAAATGCCAATGCTATGAGGAAAACTATACCAAAGTTAGTGTTCTAAGAAAACTAAGTTAGCAAATATGACAATTTGTTAACGTTTAATTATAACTTATAACCATTCAATTTTCAGAATGCTATCCCTAAGACAACCAGGTTTCAAGAATAGTTACTAAAAGATGTAGCTGTTCTAAAAATAATAAATGAGTTTGGTAATAAATAAATTTGATTCATGTAATAAAAAAAAAAAAAATTAAAATTGTAACTACTTTGGTAAAAACAGGTTATTTAAAATAAAATAAAATTATAAATTTAAATTACCATTAATCTTCAAATCATCTTCCATTGGAGGAAAATGAATACCACTATCTGAACTACTAGATGACAGCTGGTCCACTCTTTTTTTAAACCTAAAACAATAAATAATACATGCTAGAAATTCTATTAAGTAAAATAATTTATTAATAATTAACTAACAATTAACTTAACAATACTAAACATACAGTCATTGAAAAAGGTTGCAGCAATTTAAAAAAATTGTACCTCAGAAACTACTAAGGATAATCAAAGGAGTATTTTTTTTTTTTAAACTCACAACTCTTAAAAGTTTTTTTACATACCTTAGAATGTTTCAATATGAGCTCTGCTCTGCAAACATGCAGCCGATAACCGACTTCTGCCCAAATCCACTGGATGATCAGAGGTGTAACTGTGACAACAGCAGCGGTGATCCACTGTTAAATATTTTGGCATAATTCTACCGATATGAGATCTCAGCAACACAATTTAGTTATTGAGTATGTCAGATTTCCCAACAATGAACACGTAATACGGTATGATGTTCTATTATGTAATTGGCTCTTTTTTTTTTCACGAGACTCTTATCACAGGGAACTTTTATTTAGATATGCTACAACTGTATGTTTTTCTGCAAGTTAATTAAATTAAACAAGAAAACAATATTGCTGTAATATTTCTATAAAATAGTGCAATCTCACACTTTAGCCTAAGCTTTTAATGCACTCTAAATGAAAGATTCCCAAATCATTCGATCGGTAGAACTGGTTCTGTGCTTAGGCCTCCAAGAAGCCCAGATTTGACACCCCTAGACTTTTTTTCTATGGGATATGTTAAAAATATTGTCCATAGTGAAAAAAATGACAGTGAAAGCGATGTACAACATTTAAGACAACGGATCACCTCTGCTATTGCCACAGTTTACACCTGCGATGATCTAGTGGATCTGGAGAATAGTTAATTAGCAACTGGATGTTTGCAAAACAACAATGGAGACATATTGAAACATTCTAAGGTATATAAAAAAAAACTTTTTGAGTTGGTGAAGTTCGGAAAAAATACTCTAATTATCTTTAGTAGTTTCTGAGATACAATATTTTTTAATTGCTGCAACCTTTTTCCATGACCTGTATATGTTGTGTGACAAAAAATATCTGAGAATAGAATGATAAAACATATTCGAAGCACAGAACGGGAATTCAAATGAAACAGTGACCTTCATAGGCCACCACTCCATGCACATCAGAATCTGTATTACATAATTTTTTGGTAAAGATATACCTACAATATTACATCTACAAGGACCATAAATTTGGGCAGAGGTAACATTAAAATTTTGCATATAACTCAGAAAATCAATGATCCAGCATTAAAGTAATGAACTGGGTAAGGTATCTGAATAACAATCACATTTCAAAAGGGAGAGAACATCTCTTTGGAGTGCAAAGAAAGATCAAAGTGGCCCTCTAAAGAAAATATACACTAAAGATATGAAAAAATTTGGCAAGTCATACAAAACAATAATCAGATCACTATAAAGAAATTTCTGACACTATCAAAATCAAAAATTATCATTTGACAGATCATGTTAATGGCATGCTAATACTTATGCTGAAATCCAAAAAGTAGGTAAAATTCTATGAAAATCTGGGTTAACAAGTTCAGAATAACAATCAGAACTGGAGCTATAATTTGGAGACTATGCAACAGATGCTAAAGCTGAATGCATACTTCGTGAATGTCACATGGGAAATCTAAAATAAGACAAAAAGGTACTGTATATTCTTAAATAACAGGACTTTTTCAGAGCATCCAATTCTAGAATAAAAGCTGAAAACATTTTAACAATGCACAAGGGGACTATTTCGAAGAAATGGTCAAATTTACACCAGATAATCTTTCATACAATGTCTAAGAATTGTTTTACCTCATTTTCCTGTCTACATAACATAATTTCAAATGATGTTCATTTAATTTATTTATTGGTAAAATATAAATCCACAATCACCACAAAATGTTATTAGAAGACAATTTCCACATAAAAATGATATAGTAACCTCCTAGAAATCAATTTTCATTACAATTAGTAATTGATTCACTGAAAGGAATTTATAAAGTAATATCAAGAAGAAAGTGATTAAATGACAACTTGCTAAAATTCTCTTTATGCACCCTTTTTTCACCTATATTTTCATAATGTCTTGTTACCATTAAATTTATTGCAAATTTATCCAAACAATGTCTAATTTCATTAAAACTAACCAGAGATACAATAAAAATTAATCAGATTATCAGTAAACATTTATATCATGGAATAAGTTGTACTCCTTTTCCGACTACTCTACTCTTTCTTCTTCTGTTTAACAACCACTGTAAGTTATTACTGCATGATGAAAGAGGATATGAATGGGGATATATGAAATGTAGTCTTGTATAGTCTCAGGTCGACCATTCCTGAGATGTGTAGTTAATTGAAACCCAACCACCAAAGAACACCAGTATACATGATATAGTATAATTACTCTACTCTGGATTGACCAAGGTTGATAATATTATCATAAAATTAGTTTTATTTTTTGTTAACCTAAGTAGTAAGTTCTTATAACAGTTTACATGTTATCTAGTTTTAACTAAGTTGTTTACTGAAAATATTATAATAAAAACCAGTTTTCCAATAAAATCTGGAAGTATGTAGTTTGTAGCAAAATAAGGCATATGAACAGTTGAATCATGAATGGAAGAGAAGAATATGATCAAAAGTTCTATACCACCAGACCAAAGGCATTTTTCACATTTAAAAAATTTTTATATAAAGATTTCTAATGTGAAAACATTAAAAATAATTCTTGCATGTGCCTGGTTTCTTTAATGAATACTTTTTTAATACAGCCTAAAGAGAGAATGATGACAAATAAATTTACTGAATAGCCTAAATAATGAAAAGTGGAAGTCTTAACACAAAATCAATAATAAAATAAATGTTATATAGAAACTATTAAGAAGTCACTCATTTAATTATCAATAGAAGAAATAATGAAAAAATAATGCTACATACAGTTTAATTAATTTAAAATGCTAGTTTAATTTTTTTTTTTTTTGTAATATTTATCGCATGTTTGTAGCTCAATCAGTATATTGAGAGATTGAATCAAATCAAATCATTTTTATTCTTTCAACCATTATAATAAACAGTACATAACATTTTTATACAAACAGTGACCTTAT
>JAAAKQ030094735.1:0-14589 GCA_010016005.3 Zanna intricata
CCTAAGGTAGCAATTTGCTACCGCGCCTCGGTCGCTGAATACCAGCAAGTGCCTGTCCACCATTTATATAGCGCTTGAAGCTATAATGGCTGTTGGCCAGCCAATTCCAAGGATCAGGCTTCCACTGTACTACTCATAAACTCGAAGCTTTCTCTTATATCTTTATCACTTCACTACACTTGATAGTATTTTCAACAAATTATTTAATCTAAATCATTTTTCGCCATTTTCCAGTAAAATAGATAGTCACTCGTAATAAAATATATCCTAATTATTCGGCTGCCAAAGTTTTATTATAGATCTAGAATATGTAAAAATATTAATAAAAAAAATCATAGACAGTGCTGTCACCTCACGGGAAGAAGACAAACTAAGTTAAAAGGACAGCGTACAAAATTAAAAAAATTCTTGTTATTATTTTATCACACTTCATATATATTTGTTCAGCTTAATAATTCACGCTGATCTCAATGATGGAATGGTATCTTTCTTTTAACTGGAGCTTCTAAGTTTAAAACACAATCAGGCATTGTATTTTTTTAACATGAAAAAAATTTCATTTTTTTTCATCATCATCAACCATCCACCAGCTGTTATAGGGTGCCATCCAGAACAAAATGGAATATATAGTAATTGATTGCTGTTTGGCTTTTCTCTCTTTGAAGTCAATTTATATATATTCAAAATATCTATTCAATATTCTGAATGAACAAGTTGTACAGGTATATGTAGATATATAATCGAGTGAAAGGAAATTAATTCATAGCGTTATTTGATGTTTTAAAATAATATTTTTATCCAGAACTGAAAATAAATATTCATGTTCGTAAAGAATTCAGAAATAAGTAAAATTTTTATTAAAAAATTTTACGAATAATAATAATATTTTTGTAAAATGTTCTGAAATTTATGGGAGAAGAAGATAAGTTCAATAAAAACAAGAAAATGTACACATTCTTTATCTGCAAAATAAAATTCAGATAAATTGTAATAAAAGCGACCAGTGTATGGTAAATACTAACAATACGTGTAAAGAATGTAACAAACTGCACACTTTTGCAAACTGTTAAATAAAGAGTGCCAGTCAAGTTTGAATACTTCTGACTAAAATTGTAACAAGGAAAGAACGTCATAAAAGTTCTTGACTGTTTCTATTTATCAACCTCTAGAAAATTTATTAAATATTTTTATATAATTAGGGAAACAATATCAATTTTAAAAAGTTGAAAACTAATTTAAACTAATTGAAGTTTATGCTGTCGTATATTAGGGAACAACACCTGTTTTCAATTTGAAAAATTTTGAAATTAAATTTCTCAAAAACAGATTTGTAATTTAAAGCAAAAACTTTTGTTGTGTTTATTTGTAGATATACCTGTAGTCCCCTTATTTAACAAAAAAAAAAATATTTGAACACTTTCAGACAACTTATAAAAATATTATTAAAAAAAAAAAAAATAGTTTTCTTATTTATCTAACGTTTTTTTACAGAATTAGCTACCGTTTTAAAAATATTTAAGATTTGAATTCATGTGTTATATTTATTATGTTTAATTTAATTTCGACTTAAAAACTAAGAACTGGACGTGGTAGATGTAATTAACTATATCAACAAATTGGGAATGTCACCTACAGCTAGTTATGATTGTGGTAAGCCACTCCAAACTGTTCAACATCTAATTAAGTTCTCCCCAGAGCGAGTACACAAGGGAATCCACAAGATGTATATTAATCTAACCCACCTGGTGTCGAATGGCTGAAAAAACTTAATGTTAGTTTGTAACTGTATTGAAATTTTTAATTATACTAATGTAAGTATTATACGTATATTTTCGCATGTTTGTGCCTCGATCAGGATATTGAGACATTGATAATTGAAAATGTTTATGTAATTTTAATTTCTTAATTTAAGAACATAAATAAAACAATACAAATCAATAATAACAATGTCAATAAGAATAATAAACGACAATAATAATAAAAAACAAACAAAAAAATCACGACAATAATAATAATAATAAACTGTGATTATAAAAAACAGAATCTAAAGTAATCGTTACAATTTATTTATAGGTAGTTAAATTTTGAAAACCAGAATTCAGCCCCATTTACAAAAGACATTAGCATGACCACTTATCTTAACACTTTGAAACATTAGTCTTGTATTAACAACAATAATGCAGTAGATAAGACAAATATAAGGCTCTTTTACTGTAAAAACCTTTGTTCTTCAGAAATAGAACTATCCTAACAATTTATGAATGAAATTTAGTACATTATCTCTTTCACTTACAGTCTAACAGTAACTCACAGAACCATCTCTTGTTTTCATGTGCTGTCCACTCTGAAATTACTTGTGACGTCACCATAATCGCGTTGAACGTGTACGCACTACATTTTTGCTTCTTCACTGTTCTCCTGGCAGAATACTTTCGCTCCAAACTCGCGTAATAATCTTTCGTATAGGCCTCTTTCGCAAAACTTTCTCGCAGATTCTGCTCGCAGACTGATTGTCAACTGGTCTTCTCCATAATATTTATTCAGACGTGCAGGATCTCTTGACCTGCAGGATCGGAGATCAATTCGACTCAAAGCGTGAAGTACCCCAGAGTAGCGCGAACTATCCGCCCTACTCTGGTCCGGTAACCCCCTTTTTACTGAACAACATCATTTTAAGTGTGCCAACAGGGAGTTTTAAAAATGGTGATTGTTAAACAGACCTGTTCACCTTACTAAAAGGGTTTCTTTTAGCTTCTTTCTGATTCCTCCCATTATTATATTTTCTACTACCATTTTTTTTTTAATTGACAGGAATCCGTTACTGAAATCCGTTATATCGGTCTTGTTACAAAATATTTATTGTTATAATAGTTTATAACTTTAGTTTTAATGGTTTTAACACAGCACATCTATGTACCATACGGTAAAAAGTAGATATTATGTTTTAATAAAATTATTTGAAAATGAAATGGAATAAAATTTGCTCAGAAGAATTCTTGTATTACTGAATACACTCATATTTACTACGATCACCCAGGAAAGCCTAGTATTTCTGAAATAACTTAGTAGGTTATTTATCAAGTCCGGGATTATTCCTAATTATTCTTATAATTAAAAAAAAATACGCAATATTTGATGAATGAATCATCTTATCTTCAAAAAAATATTCATCAAATCTCATAGAATTGAAAATGATTTGTGGATGAAAGGAAAAAATCTAGCTTAAGAACTATAATATTTTAACTGCTTAAGTGAAGCAGAAAGATTAATACTAGCAATATTTTTGCTATCTTCATAAATTTTTAGAGAACACCCCAGAATGTGGTGAGGTTTATACGGTATGCCATACATTCTTTGAATACTCCAAGTAGGAGACATATAAAAGGAGAAATAATCAGATGGGAATTATTCCAGAAAACATAATTGGAAGGATGCTGGATAGTCCAGCATCCTGGAAAACACTAGAAAAGATGATAAGAGATATAATAGTCACAAAAGAAGAAGAATACAGAGAATGAGTGGCAGTATAAAAAAAAGAAAAAAAATGTAAATAAATAATTAAAAAAAAAAAATTAAGTGGGGAAAAGACCGGAACCGGTGGGGGTGCCTATACTTGTATAGGCATTCCTCATTTGAGTGGGCATAGAGTTAAGACCTAGACCCGGCGGAGGGGGTGGGCCCCGCAAGCGGTATAACCGGATCCGGTTCACCTCACACCTGAAGTTTGAGACAGGCACTTAAGATCCACACCTGGTGGGCCGACCTAACATGCCGGACTTACAGCTGGTAGGCGGGAAGGCCCTTTTGAGGCAAAAAGACACTTTCCTGAACTGAGTATTGCTTAATTACTGTTCCAGTCCCGGAGTGCAGGGGGAGAAAAAATGTATATTGTTGCAAATTATAATTAAATATATTTAATGATCCCCATCAATTTATTGAATATATTCAATGGATCGATTGATGAGAGATATAAAATGACTGTATATACAGTAAGGGGAATCTCCAATAAAATGATTGGAAACATTGATTTTATTAATCCCAAATAACCCAGTCTTTTTCACATTCACTACAAAAAGGTGAAGATACAATATTTTCTATATTTACATTTTTATATTTTGTATGCATTTCAGCAAATTAACTACATAATCATGAATCAAATAAAATATCTTTTATGTATATCGAGTGATTCACAAAGAACTTCACAACATAAAAGCATACATAAATTTGTTTAGATAACTTATAAATTCGGTTGAGATTTCATTTCTTAGCAAAATATATCAAGTTTGGACTTACATTGTTCATTCGTACCGAATTTGGTCATCAATGTTGGTCACCAGTTATGTTAATAATGGATACATTTATTGGTACGAAACGTGCTCGCTGTGAAATTTGGTTTCACAATTTGCAGTCAGCCACAGCAGTTCAACGTAATTTTCGCAGAGAGTACGATATGGAGTAGTCATACAAGTTACTTTTGGCACCAAACCTTCTTTGAAATAAATATTGTACGGCCCTTCCTTCTTTCAGGAGGCAACCGTAAATAGTATCGTTTATCTGAACATGCTTCAAAATTTTTTAATTCCTCTTTTAGATGATTATGACCAACATTGAGGCCATTACTATTAACAAGACGGAGTACCACTTTACTACCGCCTAGAAGTCTGAGATTTTCTTAATACTCGATTCCCAGGTCGGTGTAATTTTTTCTTGTGAGATTTTATTAAAGATCGGTTGATTGCCGCTGATTTTGTTAAGCTTTGTTTTCGAATTATCGTTACAGCTGCTGAGGTAATACAGAGGTAATTGCTGGCTACAGTCTGAAATTAAATTTAATTCAGGTGGGAATTACATCGCATTACAAATGGAAACTATGTCGAACCAAACTGAATATTAGGTGACAAATGTGATGCGTTTCTATGAAATGAGACTTCAACTGAATCTAAAGGTTATCTCAATAAATTTTTATAAACTTTTAAATCTGCGAAATCCTTTTAAAATCACCCGGTATTTGTACATTATAAATTACTTTTAACAACATAAATTAAAGAGTTAATCACCTTAAAAATATTACTTGTTAGAAATGGTTTCCAGAAGGCCGTGAAGACGATAAAAAGATAAAAGGATTATTCTTTTGTTTGTGGTTAATAAAAGGATATCAACCACAAACGACAAAATAAAGGACAATGAGGTAAAAATTAGGTAAATCAGTGAAAAGATTAATCTTGTCTGACGTTTTGGGTATGAAACGAGTAACAACAAAATTTTTTTAACACTTAAGTCTTCAATTAAAGCGATATCACAGAATAATTGTTAACTGAAATCGTTGATGACTCAGAACTACTCACAGTTGTGGTAGTAGATGATGAAACGTAGGTTTACGATTGTAATATTGAAACGAAGGTCCAGTCATCCGTACAGAAGCTTCCTGGAAGAACTAAGAACGATAAAAATAAAATCTTATTGAAAGTTAAAATCTTTCTTCCTGTGTTTTTTTTGCAATTAGAATCCCATCAACCCATTATGAATTCTTACCACAAAGAGTAAGGCCAAAAAACAGAATTGCTTAAGGTTTTTACGCTGTTGACATGAGGCTAACTGAAGAAAATGACCATAAATGTGTCAAAAAGATTCTTGAATTTTGTAACAAGATAACGCTCCAGCTCACACTCGCTACTAATTCATCGTGATTACTTAGCCAAAAATAACATCTTATTGATGACACGCCTCCGCAATGTCCTGGAAGACAACTTTCTTATTCCTAATGATTAAGAGAAAAGTTAATAAAGCAACGATATGCCACGATAGATGGAATAAAATACAAATCGCTAACTGAATATAAGGCTATACAAAAAAAAGAAAAAAAAAAAAAACATTTCCCCCAAATTTTTTGAGAATTGGAAGAAACACTATCATAAGTTGTTTTATCCCTGGAGGACTAATTTGAAGAAGCAATATTTCTATAGAAAAATAAGTAAATTCTTTTTAATAATTATTAAAATATTCCTTAACTTTTTAACAATAAAAAAAATCAAACTCTAAAAAAATGAGTTACATTATTTAAAAATAGTGTTAATACGAAGAATAGTGTGATACTTTTGCTATCTAATCTTAGATTTTATTGTAATTAAAGGTTATTTTAGTGGGATTTTTCGTTTTAACTATTTACATTTAAATTATGATTGCTTCGTTCGGGTAGTTGATTCTAATTAACTTTTTTTGATTGATGTTTGTTTTATATCTCGCTAAACATATAATTCATTTAACGAACGTGATTAATTAAACTTCAAGTATTAAATTACTATTATAAATAATTAAACTAAAGATTATAAAATAAAATTTATAATTAAAATTATCAATTAATTTCTGTATTGTATTTACTGAAACACATTTTTTTAATATAAATTCAAAAGTCTCGTTAAAAGAAGCTGTCAATACTTAATTCTTTTTTTTTTTTTTTTGGAAATGGTAAAAAAAAAATTTTTTTATTGTATGAAACATTTAATAACCTTTTCTATTTTTTAATTTTTCTGGGGTATAATTTTAAAGCTTATGCATGTTTTATGTTGTAAGATTACCATTTACTGGAAAAATAAAAAGTAGTTAATTTTCGTTTAACTGTATATTTAGATATGATTTTAAATTCGTAATATAATTATACGTACAATATTTTTCTTTTATGCAATTATTTACATTTTTTTATACTATAAAATTAGTAATTATTTTTTAAAAGAAAATTTTCGTGACAAATGAAATTTTTTATATGAGATACTTTAAACATTACGTGTTTAAAGTTACTTTGCACACAATTTTTTTTTTAACTTAAAATAATTGATGAAAAATTTTATTTGTTAAAGTATTTAATTGGATTTTAACAGAAAGATTAAAATTACAATGAACCAGTCCGGAGATATTATCAAAATACAGGCCAACACACACACACACACATATATATGTATATATATCTATATATATATATATATACAGGTATATATATATATATACGTACATACAACTTTCCAAAATCTCTATAAATTTTTTGTTTTATTTTGGATTAAGGGGTTTTGAAAAGTAGACATTTTCAAAATCCTTAATGCACAAAAATTTTAACCGATAGCTGTACTTTCCATTTATAGCTTCGCTGTAGCCAAAAAGTAAGAAAATAAAAAATGCTACAAATAAAAAATGTGCTATAATTATAAATACATACAAAAAAATTAACGGTGTTATAATTACAATGGTTTTAGTTGATCTGACATGAAAAAGGTCACTCTAAAAGAGCCATTTCCAAGAATAACAAGCATTTTATGAAAGAGATAAATGAATTAGTTTCTTGATCCTTTTTCTTCATTGAGTTAAATACGAGTAAATAATCATATCTCAGTAGTCTAAGCCCTCTGAAATAGAGGTATTATTTAGATTTAATTATAACAACTACACTTTGTACATTACAGGTATTGGAATTATATTGAATTTAATGATGATCTTAGAAAACAAGTTAAATAAGTATTACTTTTTTATCAAAGCTTTTCATGTATTATAGTCATGGAAAATATAATGTGATAGATAATATAAAACAACAAAATTATATTTGTCTCATCTGTATTTTTTGTACCACTATAGTCACGCAGGGGCCGGAGCTAATCCCTATAGGGTACGCGCTCAGTGCAAGCGATTTGAGATTCCGGTATCCGCCACCGACAATCTGCGTACTGGCGTTTCGACAGGGGTGCACACAGTAAAGTCCGATTTATAAGCGCTTCCTTCAAGACAAAAACTTATTTATTTAGTTGCCAACACGGAGTTCAGTACTGAGGAATCAGCTTTGTTATTAGTATGTTGTATGCAAATGAGGTTTGTGGTGCAGTTATCTGCGAATTGTACCTGATTTGATGACTCAAAGGAGCTGAACGGTAGGCAAATTGCTGAATAATTTCCTGAATTTGACTTCTGAAGGAAAATTTAATATCGTCTGGAATTTTGACAACATGAGAAAGTAGACTACGAAAAAATAGCTCATCATAATTTTCAGGCTTGGATTTTGTAAATACTTTTCTAAAAGGTCGACTTTTCTATTCTCCATTTCCAAGACTGTTTCGTTACGTTTGGCATTACTCAGGATCCTCCGTCTTTTTGTTCCGACCTAATTTCTCCGCTGTGGCAATTTTCTGTTGGGATCCTGCTTAAGGGTACGCGCTCAGTGCAAGCAGATTTGAGATTCCGGTAACCGGCGCCGACAATCTGCGTGCTGGCGTTTCGGTGGGGGTGCACACAGTAAATTCCCGGTTCATCGGATGCACCGGTCGTTTCTATTAAACTTTCATTGTCATCGACTTCTTCATCTTCTTGACCTGTGTTTATATTTGGCTCATCAAGTTGTGCAGACATTTTTGCTGTTGTGAAATTACTTGAAAACGCTCTAGGCTTAACAATATCTTTTAAAAACATGAGCGATTTATGATAAGGCCACTTCGGGGTAAATGCTTCATCATCCAGGATCCCCTGAGCGTGCAACCTTATCAATCTTTCCGAATTCTACTGCAAAATTATCGCGAAGGTATTTCCACTTTTTTCTCATCTCTGCTTCTGAAATAAAAATACAACGAACTGTAAACTACAGTTTCTTTAATCTAATTAAAAAATAATAACATTTTCATAAAATAATCTTAATTTTATAAATTAAAAGAAATAATTTTAAATTTAAAATAAATTTCTATAAAATTATAAAAATAACTATTTATATAATTATATAAATGAAATTATACTGATACATAACACTAATATCATTACTGTTTGTATTATACAATTTATTACTTACTGTTCACAGTTAAAGTAGTAGGAAAGCAAGTAATTAATAAAATAATTCAAGGAGTGAGTGATTCGCTTCTTTCTCTTGGTTCCTGTCCACTGGCATGTCGTTCGCGCTTTGGCCTTTTGTTTTCGAATGGGAAATAACACAGTGAGAAATATTGTCAAAGAAACAGTTTGTGTACGGTGGGAAGAGCTACATATCTTCTGCACACGCCAGTACCAACTGCAGAATCACTTAAAAATAATGCGGTTGAATTTGAAGAAATGGAATTTTCCTCACGTTATAGGTTGCGTTGATGGAAAGCATGTCCGAATCATTTTCCCTGACAATTCTGGAACCATGTTTTTTAATTATAAAATATATTTTACTGTGGTTCTTCAAGGACTTATAGATGCTCAAAATAAGTTTATAGCTGTTAATGGGTGGTATGGAAAACAAATCGATGGGGGAACGTTTCTGGCGTCAGACTTTTTTAAATTTATTAATGAAGGAAATATAAAATTTCCAGATCCTAAATAACTTTCTCACAGTAATGTCAATGCTTCCTACGTAATCCTAGCAGATGAGGCTTATCCTTTGCTTCCTTACCTGATCACACCATACAAACTCAAGTATTTAACTGACAGAAAAAGGCAATTTAACCGTCGCTTGTCAAGAGCAAGAAGGACCGTAGAATGCGCGTTTGGAATATTACATTCCAAGTGAAGAATTCTGTCCAAACCCATTGAATGATGACATTGAAAGACGATCATTCGTCTTTGGATTTCATGCTCAGGTTCATCCGTTAATCCATATTCTGTCGAATTCTTTCCTCATGCGCCTTTTCACATATCTTGGTGAAAAGCAGTGTCAATACTTTATCTTACTTGTCCTTGCTGCTAAACATTACTTTTATTGCTCGCATCACTATTCCTTGCTCCACCAGTCCGACACTCAAATCTCGCCATCTTGGGCAGAAGAACACCATACGTTCCATATTTTTTTGTGTTATATATGTATTGCACACACTGTCTACATGTTGGGGAAGTAAATCATAAAACAATATGGAATGGAAAAGTATATAAAAATTAAATACTTAAAAAGTAAACATAAATTTAGTAAATATTTAAGTAAACATAAATTGTTTTTTATATTCGAAATATACAAATAATAACTTTTTCCAAGAAATTATATACGAGATATTAATTGTAATATTAATTAAATTGGAATTACAACGTGTTACTGTCTGTTATAAGATTGCACGATGTTTACTAACGTAAAATACAAATATCTATTAACGAGAGGTTTATTTTACTATAAATTGTATTAATAAGAAATTGTGAAAATAATGAAGAATTCCTAAAAGCACTATTGGAAGTTAAGAAGTTAGTGTGCTTTACAAAAAGAAACCAAAATGTAATTCATGAACAGTAATGGTATATTATCATACATAAAAATATTCATTGGGTAATCCTTGTAGGTCCATCACATTTTGTCTTTAAAAAATTCTAATCAATGTTTTGAAAAATATTTGAATACACAACACATAAAACTTTAAAATTCCGTTCTTTACTTTACTCTTACCCACACCAAAATATTGTGCACGTTGATCCCAGGATATGTAACCTGCGCATTCTTTCTTAACTCGCGATCTTCTTGCACGAAGTTTTTATTTAAATTCTTCCACTATGGCTTAAGAATTTTAAATCATCTATTGTCGTATAAATCGGACAAATAGTCTTTATTTTCGTGCTTAAACATTGCACATTGTAATTACATTTGTATTGTATTGGCATATACAGTTCATATAAATTTATATAAATTGACATATAATACAAATATAAACATATTTTATATTTGTAATATATACTGTAAACCTGTAAGAAATGTCACTGTTACGTATGCTTATCGTTATTTTTTTTTTACCTTCAGGACCATCGTTAGGGATTTCTTCAGAGGATAGAGATGAATGATTTGTAACTTTTGTAAAAATGCCATGCCTTACAGGGATTATTAATCCATAACCTCTGGATGAAAGGCAGGAACACTATCATTCGCACCACGGAGGCTGGCCTAGACTATGATTTAATATTCCTTAGCTGTTTAAAGCTTATTTATCCTCTCTTGATACAATAAATATAAGAACTTATGACCTGTCTTATCAGAAATATTTTATCTTTTGTTAAACCTTTATAATAATAAATAAACATTTAACATATTATTATTATTTTATACAGAAGATATTACATAATATCTTCAATATAAAAATATATGCTTATATAACAATATATATATTGATATATAATTAAATAAAAGTTGTGTGAACGACATATGACTTCCTCGTACGAAAATCCAAAAATTATACGATTCTAAATTATATTTTCAATTAATATTATATAATAATCAGATTATTATACTTGATGTTTCAACAAATCTATTACATATATATATATATATATATATATATATATATATATATATATGTGTAATATCTGTTAAATTACATATACACAATTTTAAAAGTCCATAAAATTTTATTTCACCAATAACTTCTGATTTTTTATTCTTATTATAATATTACTGTTTATTGTAATTTTTTTTACAATCTCTTTGTAATAATTATCTTAAATCAATTATATAACCAATATATTTAAATTAAAAAAAAGAAAAAAATGAGAGACAGTCTAATTCGAACCGATGTGCCTTCCCTTGTAAAATCCAGTTATTATATTAATTAAAATTTTACTGGAACAATGAAAATAAGTACCACATATGATAGATCGTCGAAAATTTCTCAATGAGGACTTATTACTGCAGTTAAGAAAAAGTCAAAAATTAAAAATTTTTGGAATATGAGCTTTTTTGGAGATTTGGTTCAGTCGATTGCAATGAAAATGGGAGGTACACATCTAGATATTATAGCAGTCCTGAATCCAAACTTTCAACATCCTACAGCTAATCATTTTTTAGTTATGCGAGTCATGTACGTGGTTTATACATAAGTCACACCGAAACTGAGTCAAAATGGATTCAGAGATGGTTAAAACGGATATTTCCGTTGAAACCTGACAAAGGAAATTTTTTACAATTGCAATACTTCTATTTTTACTAAGTAAAAAATACGATTCGATATTTATTTATATGGTAAAAACAATTTTTTTCTGATTTAATTACTCAGGATTAAGTTTACCAAAAATGTCAAGAGCAAACTATTGAAGGAGATATAATTTAGGCAATTTTATAAAAATATTTGAATAAGTAGATTAATCACTTTTATACATGGAAATATATATATATTGAATTTTGTAGGAATAATTTTATTAATAAAATCTTTCCTAGAGGTTTAATCGAACTAAAACTGTTAGGTAAGTTTATTATCATCATCATTATTAAGTACAGAATCTAGTTTCAGTTTCTTTTTTTAAACTTTTTTTTTTTTTTTTTTACCATATGGATGGTAAAGACTTTTTAATTAAGGATAATTTATTATTATTACGAAATTTACTACATATTTTAAAGTAGTTTTCTTTTTTTTTAACTTACTCATGAGTAAGTTAGGACGAAACTTAATTTAAACTTAAAATAACGGTACAAAAGATGAATTTATTTATTCTGAAATTAAATTTTTCATTACTTATTATAATTTAAATTGAAAATTTATTTTACTTATTTCTCAGAAAAGAAAATCAATCAGTTTATTATTTATACCAATAAATTTATGCATGTGCTGAGTTATTTGCAGAACTACTTATTGTATAGCAGCAGACATAAAAATTCATCACTACTTTACCAGTTATATCATCTCTCTCTCTCCAAAACTATCTTTACTCAGTATAATGATGCCGCCGCAGTTTGAATATTCTTGACCTATATCTACCATCTAATTTTATTTTAAGATGGGATGATGTATATATATATATATATATATATATATATATATATAAGTGTATATTAAGTATATATACGTATATATTATATAAGTACATATAAGTATATATATATATATAAGTGAAAATTAATATTTATTACTGCTTACTTTTTTATGTATTGTAATTAAAATAATAATACTTCCTGATTATTTCAGATATTTTATTACAAGTAATTTTTTTACACTTACTACTTTTAGTTTCTACAATCTCAACCAAAAATTTACGCAAAGAAAAAATTAATAGTTTTCTCTTTGCGGAAAGTTTTGGATTCGAACACCGACGAAGCTTGATGTTTTCATTTGATACAAAATTATAATTAAAAAAAAATATCATTACAAATAAATAATAATAATAAAAGTAATTCTTTGCGGAAACTGTTATGTTGTTATTTATCAAAAAATTCCATATCACGTCATATTTCATAAAAATATTACTGCTATTTTTTTTTAATAATTTCTGATAGATATTTATTATTCAATATATAAATTAATTGAAAATTTTAATCAGTTAAATCACTAAACTAATTAAAATGGCCCAATTTTGAGTTTTGAAAATTGCCATTATGTTAAATATTTAATTTACATATCTTATGTAAATAAGATATGGGGTCTAGATAACGCTAGCGTTACAGCTCTGCTGTAGATTCTAGAAGAGAAAGTATCGGTCCAATTTGGGCATATACGTTTTTCAACAGTTCTTGATGTTTTGACACCCAAAAAACCCATAAACTAGGATGAAAATTTTCCCATGTTAATATTCATATGTAAGTGTGTGTGTTTACGTGTTAGCCTCTAAATCACCTCATATTTCCAGAACGACTGGAATCGATTTTGACAAAACTTGGTAAGATTATTTCGTTAAAAAAGGCATTGTTACCATTAAATTTTCAACTTAAAAGATCAGGGGAGTGAGTCTGTACAGCAAGGTCACCCTCAGTGTCTCGAGATTTCGCCAAATTAACATATTTTTCTTTGGCACATTCACGTTCATACATAACATCCTCATTCATACTCTGAAGTAATACCTTACAGTTGCTCCGGAGGTTAAACAGAAAAAGAGAGACATATTTATTAACCATTAAATAATAATATCTGCCAGAAATGATTTGCAAAATTGCACTTCCACCAAAAAATGCTTCTAAACTAAATTTACCATACTTGTCAATAGTAACCCCTGTACCACAAGGAGCGCTAATGTCGTAGTACGCCATCTTAAGATTTCCCTTCATTCCTGTGAAAAATTCCCTTTTCCCCTGTCCTCTTGTACCGGAAAATTTTAAATTCCATAGGATTGCCAACAAAATTAGTTTTTAGATTCTAAATATTAATTTAATTTAATTAATATTTCAAAGACTGGTAGCACTGATGTAAGGCTGTTGTAGTAGCTTCTACGTTGTGACGTTACAGGTAAGCGGTAAAGTTTAATAAATCAGTAATATTTAAAGTGTAAAAAAGTAACTAGGTCTGGCCGGGTTTTTAACTCGCCCGGTTGACTCAGAACCTAATGCGTTAAGCCTCGCGGCCACACCAGTCGCCGACCATGCAAGCAAAATTTGTTCTATATAAGTTGTTAACACATTTGTGTTAAGTTTGATTTATTGATTAATTTTTTGTTTATGTTTTTTGTTTTGCCTGTTCGATGGATGTATGACTCAGTGTTGTAGAATGTTTTCTCTTTTATTTCGCAATTATTGCAGCTGGTAACGTTCTTATATGACTGTTGTTGCTGTTCTTCGTTTTTCGTTTGATCTTCGTATTCCTGAATATCTGGATGCGTCTCTCTCCTATATTCTACCTTTATGTGGAAATATTGCAACGTGAGTTTTTTTTTTATGTTTAACTTTTTTATTGTTGTAAAATAAAATTAACTGTA
>JAAAKQ030094757.1:0-33128 GCA_010016005.3 Zanna intricata
AGTGTGGTTAATTGAAACCCAACCACCAAAGAACACCGGTATCCACGAACTAGTATTCAAATCCGTATAAAAATTTTTATCTTTTACTAGGACTTAAACCTTAGAACTCTCGACTTCGAAATCAGCTGATTTACGATGTCGCGTTAACCACTAGACCAACCCGGTGGGTCAAGACTACACCTCATTTACACTATACTTAACGGTAGTAAATTGACATACGTCATACATAACGGTGGTTCTCAGGTAAAAAAAAATAAAAAAAGAAAGAAGATGGCACATACTCGTATGTAATTCTCATCTCACTGAGCCGTAGGGAAAGATTGATTATTGTTCAGTAGTTAAACAGATTACAACGTACACATTGGAAAAAAAATGTAATCAGTCGTCATTTTATTTAATTTTATTACGATATTAACTTATTTTTACGTATACTACAGTAATAATAAAAATTAATCTTTTACAGACAATGACATTAAATGTAATAAACCAAATAACTGTCTGAAGAAGTGATATTGACATAGATAATGATCGATATAGACAGCGTCATAATATTTAGTAAAAGAAGTTGTAGGTTATTTACTTAAAAGTTATTTTTATTTACGATTTATATAATAGTGAGGTTTGAATTGTAGGTACCAATTTCGAGGGTCGTAAAATAGCTACGGTTAAAATTTCGTCATAATTGTTCAGTAGTTTAGATGGTTAACGGAAACAAACGAAAAAGAAGGTTGTCTCTTTATACAGTAATGAGATAGGATGTTATTGTGGTAAGTCCCGTTGAGAATATACATTCCGTTTATCCTAAAAATCAGCTGACATGTATATATATAACGTATATATATATATTTTAATAATTATTAAAATTTGAAGAGTAGATCGTAGGATTTTTCATTATTTTATTATAAAAAAAAAAATTACTTATAGAATATTAAATATATATATATAATAATAATAATAATAAAAGAACAAGAATACAAGAAACATAAATAATAATTCTTCGAAGGCCAATTTAATAATACTGTTTATTAAAAGATAATAACACTTTTTATACGTAAAAAAAAAAAAAAACATAAAAAAATAAAAGATACTGACTGCATTTGACAAGAATGTCACTATTCATTTAATATAAAATTTGACTCACGTATTCCGTATCTAACGTCCCACTGATATCCGTAACTTGTCAATTTACTTGATGGGTTGTTATCTTTCTATATCGTTAACTATATCGACAGCTTATTTAGGGTAATTGAGTGAACTAAAATTATTTTATAGAAAATATTTCCAAAGAAGAATATGGAAATTTCACTATAATTTTCCAATTTAAATAAGAATCACGCCTCTTATTACGATTAACATGCTAGCTAATATAATCGTAACTAGTTTGTTCGAATACATTATGTTGTATTTTTACCAAGAAATTTACTTGATTCCGAAAAATATTTAACAAATTGGCACAAAAAATAATGCTAATCTTCTAGAAGGGGATTTTTAAAGTTGGATACCTGGCTGAATCAGTTGCACTTCAATAACACTAACAAATTTTTGATATTATATTGAAATAATCATTCTGTTGAGTAATAATTAAAAACACTTCCTGGCTAGGTAATCTATAGACATTTTAAAAAGCTACAATTACGAACACGTTCACGAACAAAGTGACGCAACTTCCTATCGGCTCCAAATCAAGAAAAATGGACTGGAAATCAGAAAACTTTCGAAATATAATACTGGAGAATTAAAGAAATAAATATTTTACAAAAATAAAATAATTATTAAAACAAAAAACCCGATTACAAATGTACGTAGAATAATTATGAGAAACGAACAAAAAATCGTTAAAAATTTTTTTTTTCTTTTTATAGGCATTTTTTCAAGATACAGTAAGTTACTCAGCGATGTGAAATTTACGTAATATTACTTTTACATTTTATGTTGTATTCGGGTGCCTGGTTAGTCTTAACAAAGCGGAGGATATTAAATTATAGAAAAAAAAACTTTGTTTAACTATATTCCGTCCGTTTTTCATAATTATACTAGGTAGATATCCACACTTATATTAGTCGGGTTTTTTCTTTTGCTATTGCTAACAGCTGTTAGCACTGGAAGGGGTCATTGTAGCACCCCTAGCTCTAGCATTTTGATTATAACAATTTAAGATTTACAGGCTGAAGACCTGTAACTACCCAAAAATTGGTTGTAATTGGTTGAATTTGTGAAATTACAAAAGAGAACGAACGCAGATAAAACTTGAACACATTACCACTTCTATAAATGTAGTCGGGTAATACATAGGGCCAAATGTTATTAACCTAACCTTATTAGTTCAGTTTACTAACTAAAAAACATCTTGTAAATTAAAATATACTATAGGAGTGTACATAAAATCTAAATTTATACGGATATTCGATTTTTAAACAATCATCATAAATACATTTTTTGCAGTACCTAGGTAATGTGGGAAAAGTATAAAAATAATACATTAGCAAATAAATAAAGAAATTAGAAAAATAATTAAAAATTTTAACTGACAAACAGTACTTATGAAGTATTAAAAAACAACAACTGTCATTTCAGGCAATCTCAATAAAAAATGTAAATTTAATTAAATTTAATATTCAAACTCTCAGTAAACATACAACGTATTTCCGACGAACTTAATAACACACAAGAATAAAATACAAACGCAAAATAAAACAAAAGATTAAAAACACAGGAAAAACAAAGAATTTCAATCCTAATCTCTTTTTTAATAAGTTATAAACAGATAAATACCCAACCAAAATTTTCATCACATGCAATATGTTCCAATTCAACAGGAGTTCTATATTTTAATATACTTATGGATAGATGCTGTGATGTATTAGTTCACTTCCTGGGGCGGTAACAACCAAATACAACTTTTTATGAACATAACACAATATATTATTGATAAATGACAAGTTGTTATAAGTTTTTTTTTTTATTTTATAATGAATAACTCTCTATAATTGCTTTAAAAAAAACCTGTATCGGTTCACTGTGAGTTAACTAAAATGGTTTATTGCATTCTTAAAATGCCCTACATTCAATTTGTCAATACGTTGTTAATACTATGGGCCTCTGTATAAATAATATACAGGCGTTGTAATATATTTTTAAAGTACTGTATAAATCTGTACAAACTATACAATCCGTTTCCTCCCACCTCTATTTCTACCCATACTAAAAAGTATACTGACTGACATGTTAAAAAAAAAATTAATATTTGGTAAGGATATATATGTTTTAATATATATATATTGAAAAAAGTATTAAACATATTAACTTAAAAATTTGATTTTTTGAAAAAAGAATACTTTAAAATCATATAAGTATCTCAAATAATTCAAATTTAATATTCCGTGATAATTTTAAATTTCATCAAACAAGAGGGATTTTATATATTTTTTCAAAATAAAGGTACAATAAAATACATTACAATACAAGTACAATTTTTACATTTTTCCTTAGGATTTTTTTTTTTTTTTTTTTTGGATCTTAAACAGGCTAATATTGATGTATACATCAATTTATAAATCAAAATTTTACTTATCGTAATAATTTTTAAGTTTATTTTTAGGATTAGCAATCAAAAAAGAGAAAAAAATGTAATTTCACACAACTTAAAGCGAAATACAAATGTTGCATTGAAATTTACGTTTTCATTACAGATTAAACTTTAACTTGTCCCAATGATGTAGTTGAAAAGTAACTTTTTTAAACAAAAATAAATAAAACAAAAAATTTAATTAATTCTTTAAAATAATAAAAAAACCTGGCACAGATTCGTACCTGCATTACGGTATTCTGATTAAACCTAATAAGATATTTAGTGAAACACATCAAATAAGTATATTTTAAGTTAAACTTTTTTTTTAAAAATATAATATTTTTAATTAAAAATTAATTTTAAAAAAAATGTCCACTGATTAATGTTATCGGAAAAAATTTGAAATCTAATCCGACCTTGATAACGCGTAAAAAAATAAACAAAAATTACTATTTTACCTATTTACATTACCTAATTACATTACCTATTTTTCTTAACGGCTATATTAACGCGTATATTAATACAACAGCAATCACGTTTTTAAACGATCTTGATATATTTCACCCTGAACAACAAACCTACGATCAAAAACAGTCTCTTCTACTTATATCAAACCTTGTTCTTCTTCTTTCTCCTACATTTTCCTTTACGATCCTTCGCGTATAAAAAGTAGTGTAAGAATAAATATAGTTCATATTTTAAAGCTGAAGCGTTTCACCCCTTTATACTTATGATAATAGTTGAATATTTTTCTCGATTTGATTATATCTCATTTATCTTAATGAATAATAAACGTTTAAACGCTTGATTGAAGTCATAACATAAACGTAAATCTTCAATATTTAGGAGTAGGGAGCCCGGTTTAATTTTTTTTTTTCAAAAAAAAACTGTGTATTAAATTTTCGTAAGTGTAAAACAATAACACTTTTGAGATGAAGGTATGGAGAAAGATAGATGGATTGATAAAGTGAGGAATGAAGAAGTTATAAACACATTATAGAGGAAAGAGCACTTATGCGGGAAGTAAATAAAAGAATAGGATATGTTTAGGACACCTGGTTACAGGAAGTAAAATCTTGAATCTTAAAAACTAAATCGGAAGGATCAATATAAGGAGAAAGGAAGTGTGTAAGAAGAAGGATGTATTTAATAGATGAGGTGAAAATTGATCAAGGGGACGAAGGACAAGGTTTGGGACAGAATGATAGGTTCAGTGTTGGGGTCAGGAACCTGCGGCCTGGCAGAACACCAGATGGGGATGATGAAGCTTAAAACTATGAATGATAATATTATCCATAATATTCAAGCCCAAAACATCAAATCACTCCATAATTTGCATATTAAAATAACGCTGTTAATACTAGCCTTCCTTTGCGGAACATTGCGACTTCAGGGCCAACCCGAACAGATTACATTTTAAATCTAATGGCTCCAACATAACGTCTTCAGCTTCATTAAGTTTTTAGGTTTTAATTAACAATACATTCTGATCAAGCGATCTATAGATGTTAACAAGCTACTATTCTCATTTTATGAAGAATAGATGCAGCTATCTATGAGCCCCAAATTAAAAAAAACGCCAGTTAATAACTGGAGATTTCCGAAATTTCATAAGAATATATAAAAACTTATTATTAATTCAACAAAATCAATCTCCTTAATACAAAAACAAACCAAATTTCATGATTTTAAGTTAAACATTTCGTGAGGGTATAAAATAATAGATTCTAAAACATATACAAGTAAACATATACACCTGTCATCAATCAGCTACAAAAGTTTTTACCTCAAGAGACCTCAAAAAATAAAAAAATCTAAATTCTATCCGATCATATCTTACTGTAACCAAATTACCAACCTGAAAATTTTATACCAGCAGGGGAAGAAAAATTTTATGAATTTGTAATCTTAATTTCGAAAGGTCCTAGTGTTAACTAGTCTAGTGGTTAACGCGACATCGCAAATCAGCTGATTTCGAAGTCGAGAGTTCAAATCCTAGTAAAGGTAGTTATTTTTATACGGATATGAATACTAGATCGTGGATACTGGTGTTCTTTGGTGATTGGGTTTCAATTAACACACTTCCCAGGAGCGGTCGACCTGAAATTGTACAAGACTACACTTCATTTACATTCATACATATCATCCTCATTCATCCTCTGAATACCTTACGGTAGTTCCGGAGGCTAAACAGAAAAAGAGAGAGAACAGAAAAAATGAGAATCTTAATTTCGAAGAAAATTTCATGTTTAGCACTAATTTGAAAAAAATCTGATATGACTTCCTTGTACGAATCCAAAAATAATACGATTCTAAATTATAATTTTCAATAAATATTAAATAATCAGATGTTTCACCAAATCTATTACATATACAAATATACTTTTAAAAATGAGTATATATAATTTAATAGCCATTGTTAAAGTCCATTTAAAAAAAAAGAAAAAAGTCCATATAGTTTTATTTCACTAATAACTTTTGATATTTTGTAATTTTTTTTTTTATTGAATTATTATTTATTGTAATTTTTTTTGCAACCACGGGTTAATAATTATTAATAAATCAATATATTTAAAGTTAAAAAAAATAAAAAGGAGATGAAGTCTGATTCGAACCGATGTGCCTTCCTTTCTTTTTTTTTTTTAACCTCCGGAACCACCGGTAAGTTATATCTTCAGAGCATGAGACGAATGAAGTGTAGCGTGTGTAAAAAATGCCATGCCTGACTGGGATTCGAACCCGGGACCTCCGGATGAAAGGCTGAGACGCTACCACTCGCGCCCACGGAGGCCGGACTTCCCTTGTTAAGATCCAAATATATCATTAATTAAACTTTTTTTTGGCTATATCTCCGAAAGCAATGAAAATAAATACCACTTATGATATATCGTTGATAAGCTCCAATAAAGGGGTTATTATTGAGTTAAGAAAAACTCCATAATCTAAATTTTTTTGGGTTTGGGCTTTTTTTTTTGGACACTTTTGGTTCAGTCGATTGCAGTCAAAAGGAGAGGTGCATAACTAGATGTTACAACAGTCCTAAATCCAATTGTTTTTGAATTGTGCGACATACACACGTACGTATATACGTACAAAGTACAAACGTCATGGCAAAACTAGTTAAAATAGATTCAGGGATGGACAAAACGGATATTTTCGTTGAAATCTGAAAACCGAAATGTTTTGCGATCACAATAGTAAAAAAGATAAGTAAAAAAAAGATAATTCTAACAGTAAATATTACAGAATTTTCAAGTACAAATATAAAAATCGAAAAATTCAAAAATATTTCTCAGTTGAAATTTCTCAGAATCGAAAATCTGTTTATTTTATATGCGTGAAATCAATAAACAATAAATTTTAATAAATGAAAGAAACATCGAAAATATAGAATGGCAAACAGTTACTAATCAGCAAAATTATTCACTGGTTTATGGTATTTATCAAAAACTTCATCTTTCGTACCACACAATTTTTGAAAGAACTGAAACTTAAGATAACAGAATACAACAAAATTCTTTGTTATATTTCTGTAGCGCTTCCTTTATTGATATATTACATGGAGTCGTAAGAATAAAACCTATCAACAGTAAAGGGAACCAAAGGAAAATAAAATTAAATAATTTATGTAATGCAATAATTTTACAATAAATGATGTTTCACCTTTTTCCGTTTTATTCAATCTTGAAGCAAAGCACGTAATTCCCTAATACACTTCTATATAATACAAGGTTTGTGCCTTTCCCAGAGCTTTATTACAGTTTATACTTCCGACAAAGAACTTCATTAAGAATAATATATTTTGCTTGTTTTTTAATTTTATTTTCTTCTTCTTCTTTATTTTCATCTTCAGAATCCTTTCTAACAGATTTTCACTTTGATACATTAAAAATATTTTTTTAAAAACAATCAGCTTGGCTGTGTCCGCGTCAAAAAAATATACGTTTCTCGTTTTTGATAAAAAAAATAAAAAGGAGATGAAGTCTGATAAAAGTGTTCAATATGTTTTCCAAATGATAGGGAACGATGCACGTAGAGCGATTTTTAAAAAAATTCTTCCATTTCAAAATCTAAAGATGATAAGATGCATTAGAGGGATGTTTCCATCACCAAATCGCTTAAACTAACGGACTAAATACGTGATCCCATCGTCATATACCATTTCCAAATTATCTCTTAGTGATTACACATTAAATATTTCACTTTTCACGTTTAATTCCATATTTAAGACGATCGATTGTTCTCCCACAATTTTACAACATCGTGACTTTCTCAGAACAAATTTATTAATCATCCCTTAAATACCTTATTAAAAAAAAAGAGATAAAAACACATGGGGATCTTATTAATCATCCGTCACCATATCCTAAAACAGTGTCTAAGCTATTCATAATAGATTAATTTTAACAACGGTTACCATTTTCAAACTTTAGATTACATTTTTAACAATAGCAAATCGTCAATTTTTTTTTAACTGATGAATTAATTATTCACAGAAGCTTACGAAGACGCTTGTACGTGGAAGTGTGAAAAAGGAAATTTTTAGTGTATGAAAAATGCCATGCCTTACCGGGATTCGAACTCGGGAACTCCAAATGAAAGGCTGAGACGCTACTACTCCGCTATGGAGATCATGATTTCAATTATCATTGAAAATTAAGTTATGTACTTCGTTAGTCCAGTTTCATTGTAGAACTTTTGTTAAATTCAGTACAAAATGAGCCGAGACTATTATTTATAGAACTATTATTTGACTTCTTTCTTTTTTTTTAATCAATTACTTTATTACAGTAAAATGGTTTATAATAATAATAATATACACCTGCAGTAAAATCACGACTTTCTTAATCACAAATAAGATAAAAAATAATATGTATAAACGAAATGAGGAATCACAAATATTTAACTAGTTCGAATTCATAAATGGAAATGGTTAAAAATGTTAACCATTTAACAATAAATCTATCTTATCACAGACTTTAATTAATTGTTTTAATTTAGGATTGTATTAATTTTAAGATCAATAATTAGAAAAAAAGAGAAGTTTAAGAGCAGAATCTTTTGACACCAAGAATAGGTTTATGTAAAATATATAAAGTCATTCGTTTAATTTGACTGTAGAAGGCTGTAGAAGTATTAACGAAACAAATTAAAAAAAAAAAAAAAAAAATAGAGTGCATAAAATTTAGAGACATCGTAGAGGCTTCATAAAAGACTTTTATGTCTATTACTTCAAAATATTGATAAAGAATGAGTTTCAAAGAAACAACCAAATGTTCGTTTAGATGTCACGCCACGACGAGTTTCCAGCAGACAGAGAACCTACAGGAAGGGCAGCCAAACGGAAGAAGACGCCAACCTTCTCCTCACCTACTACCCATTTTCCTACACAAATTTACAATTTACTTCAGTCAGCACATGCGACTCCCTCCGAAAAGGGAAGAAGCATTGCTTCCGTCAAATACTAGGGCCCCGAAAAGCGTATTCCTACCAGCCCGAAAGGAGCTAGAATCGAAAGGACTTCAGTAGACGGACGGAAGGGGAATCACGCCGGAAGCACCAGGGTATTGCCGCCCAATTTCCCTAATTCAGCCCCAGTATTTCTACAAACCCCCACAGGAACGAAACGCAAATGCCAAATCCGTCCATAAATTAAAAGAAAACTAAAACCGCCATTTAAAAATAATGACACACCTGAAAAAAGAAAGACACAGCAGCAAGGGATATCAGTCCAGGCTCTGCGAATTGTAGGGAGAAAATGCAAACTCCCGCTACCCTTGCGTTCCGTTTCGTTAGATAATAAATAGCATGGTAGCATTTGGATTCCTGTCGAAAAAAGTAAAAATATTTTAAATCAAACAACATAAATATTATACAAAGAGGGTGTGTGTGTGTGTGTGTGTGTGTGTGTATGTGTGTGTGTGTGAGAGAGAGAGAGAGAGTGGGAGGGAGCATACTACAGGAAGTTTTCTAAAAATAAAAAAAACCTATTCAGTTCTTATTGATTATGTATTATATTAATATTACATACATTTTTTCAGAATTAATTTCCTAAAAATTTTTTCTTAAAATTTTATTTTGGTTCTGGCAATTTAACAAAGTAAATTTATACCAAAACCAAAAAAAAATAATACTTTCGACTCCAATTTTTTAAGTTTATTTTCTCAAAATGTAATTTTTTTTTACCCACTAATTCCAGCTTTTTGTTTTAAGAGAAAATGAAGTTTTACCCAATTCACTAAATGAATTAATAAAAATTTCTGTTATTAGAAAGTGAAAACAAGGCACTAAAATCATCAGATTACATAATTCTTACGATTTATTTTGACAATTTTATTCATATCTCAGATGTTTATCAATCGATTTGAACAAATGATATTTTACTTTTTTTCAAAATAAAAGTCTTAACATTTATATAAAAATATAATTCCATAAAAGAAATATTTACTAAGTTATTAATGGTAAAAAAAAAAAAAATTTAAATGGCCATCATTTTGAAATGTATATGATATACTTTTTTAAATGGTGGTTGGTTAAATATTTATAAATATATACATGAGTATATAATGCATATTTCAATCCGATCTTAGGATAAATTTTTTTATTCGGAAAATATAAAATAGCAAAGGAGAAACGAAGTGAGACAGGACGTTTGATGAAATTTTTTATTTATTTTGACGTCCTGAATCAGTCCGTTAAGTTGGATCAACAATTCCAATTCCGTGTGTGTGTGTGCGCGCGCGTGCGCGCATGTGTGTGTATATATATATATATATAGGTATGTATGTATATAGGTATGTATGTATATAAAAATTTTACACGTTACAACAAATTTCACAAAAATTTTGTTAATTTTTTAAGAGAGCCCGATTAAGATATCGATGAAATTTTTTAATATTTTAAAGAAAATTGAGCAGAGGTATAATGAAGAAGGGTTATTTGGAATCAATAAAAGAACCGTGTCGCTTTGATAAAAGTAGAAGATGAAGCAAGGTTACTTCAATTTCAGAAAAGAGTGTAAAAAGGAAGACAATTTCCTTTTTACACTTTTAATGGGTATCAGACTACTGTCACCCATTGATTTTTAACTTGTACACAGATAAAGGAACATAAGAATTGAAGGTTAAAGTTGAAAGAAGGTTAAAGTAAGAAAAGAAAAAGATGTTAAGATTAGAGATGTCACTGCTCTTTATTGCTGCAATAAAAAAATAGTTTGAACACACAATAGCGTGGATTTCTGTTGAGAAAAAATTCTGTTTAATTTCAAACAAAGAAGGTAAAATAAAGTTAATTAAGCGAGAAGAAACGAAAGATTGAAGAATGAAATATTTTAGAAACATATGATGAAACATATTTTAGAAGGTACAGTTCTTTTTTCATTTGACTTTAAAATAAAACGGATAGACGAACATAAAAAATAAATTCAGATAAATACATTAAATATATTAGGTAAATCAGATCAGGAATGTGCAGGTGTGGTACAACTATGATAAAATAGGAACTGCGCCAGCACTTATCATGAAAAGATAACAAAAAGTCATAGAAAGGAATTAATTAGAGCAGCATTACAATGTAAAAATTAATAATAAAAGAGAAGTCGAAATTAAAACGAAAAAAAATATGTACATTAAAATATAGCAAGCAGAAAAAAAAAAAAAAATAAAAAATAAAAAATAAAATATTTAGTATATATAATATCTTGTAACTGGTTTTTATTAGATAGTCCTATCAAAAAATTATATAGTTTTGAAAAAAATGGGTTGGAAATAATTATTTCTTTACTGTTCGGATATTTTACAATTTAATAAAAATCGACTAAACTTCTTTTTATTTGTTGGCCATTACTTTGTTTTTAATTTAAATCATAAAATGTTATATTACATTTACTTTCAACTTTTAATTTTTTAAAAGGTGTATGAAGTTATCTTTTACCTGATTTGTTGGATCTTGGTTTAAATCCTTCTAAAACTTGACTCCTTTTAATAAAGCAAACATAGTTAATTTTTACTATGTTAAACGGGCCTGTTACTGATACAGCAAACCATGTTATTTTGATAAGTTAACCAACTAAATTGCCTTAGGTCTGATTGGACCGAGACAGTAAACTGGATAAAACCAATTTTGAGATCCTTATTTGAACGTATTAATTAATTTTTCGATTTATACTTTTAATCTTTAATATAGTTTCTTTGTATATAGTTATGTACATTACATAAGTATACGTTTTGTCTATCCATTTATACAATAATTACTTAAGGATTAATCTGATGTTCATGAAATTCTCTACTAGTCATTTAACTGGTTTTATGTCTGTTTTCTATTCCATTCTTTTCTATACTAAACTTTAGTTCTCTATTTTAAGTTATATCGGATTCTTTGTCTTTTTTTTACTGTTTTACCTATATTTTTATCTACGGTTAACAAATTAAATTACATCTGTAAATATTAATATATAGCATAAAATTCTGTAACTTCTGATAGGGGAGTCCGAGAATTATGTGAAAAACTTTGTTATTGAGTAAATAATTTACTTATAAAGATACAAAACAGGATTGTACGAATTTAGAAACATTAGAACTGAAAATTTTTTTACTGTAATCAAAGACATTCAATGTGTGCATCGTTAGTAATACGCCAAATATTCTACCGGTATTTTATGCGATTTTCGTTGTAACGTATCTGCATCTATGAGTTCGAAAGCGTAAACTATCCTCTCCTTAAGGTCATCAATATTCACTACAAGTGTTTAAAAAATATTAACCTTAAAGAAACCCCGCAGGAAAAAATCACATGGAGTTATATTCGGTGATCAAGGTGGCTAAGCGATCGGTCCAGCTCTCCAATCTCCAGCGATTTGGGAATATGTTACTGAGAGAATTCACGCGCTATTAAACTCCAATGTGGCTGCAGTCCACCTTGTCAGAATATGATTTCGGATTGTATCTTGTCAAGCCGGGGGTAAGTAAACCCTTCTAAAAAGTTCAAATAGATATACGCGAAAAACTGCCGAATCTGCGAAGAAAAATGGTCCAACCGCACGATCGTGAAGCAGTCCGCACAAAACATTAACTTTTGGTCTCTCTCATGTTACGGCCAAGCGTAACATGAGTTCTCTGATCCCCACATTCGAAAGTTCTGAGTGTTTATTTTCCAATTACCTGAAATGTAGCCCCGTCTGAGAAAATAACTTTTTTAAGGTAAAAATCATCATTTGTATAATATTACATGTTAATCAGTAACATATGAAATATAAACTTTCAAAACATTAAAAAAATTTTTAAACAAACAGAGAAAGAACAAAAGAATAAAAAATAATATATGTATACATTGATTATTTATGTGATATTGATTTTTTGAAAAAAAAAAATTTTTTTTTCGGTTATTTATATATGAATTGTACGTAATAAGTTTGATTTAATAAAGTTTTCTCAGAAAAAATCTAAAATGGTTCTTCAGCGATATCTCCTACCTCGTTGACAAATTTTGAATAAAAAAATGAATATGTTCAATACCCCTATAGAAATATTTCAGGCAAATTAGAAAAAAAAATCGGTTTGTTCAATTCTGAGACATAAGGCCAAATGAAATGCAACACGGATGCAATAAAAGAAATGCAAACGTAAATAGTTCAGTTGTGTTTCTCGATGAAAAGTTTATTCACATAACTCATTTACAAAATAAAGGATGAACTGAAAAAACCCCCCTAAAGAATCTTAAAAAAAAACCGGTTGGCAAAGGAACAAGAACGATTATTTTGCACGCCGGTGGAGATGTGGGATTCATACCTCACTGGCTCTCTATACGGAAATCAACAGCTACGGAAGACTTATCATCACGAAATGAATCTTCCAAATTTTTCAAAGCGGCTTAAAGAGAAACTGCTTTCAAATTTGCCACCTAACTCAATAATTGTGCTAGATAATGCTCCTTATCACAAGAATAAAGAGAACGAAGCCCCTAATTAAAAATTTTCAAATTCAGTTTATCTTCACACAGTTTCTACAATTCTGACAGCTTAAACGTTGTGTTATGGCTTGCAACATGTCGTTTTACCTCTGACCTTGATCTTGATTGAATTTAAATAAGGATTATAAGGTAGAAGCCGCAGAACTTGATGCCCACTTCGTTCCAACAATCCATCAAACTGGTAAAAAAAAAATCGAAAATTGTCGAATGGTTAAAATCGAAGTAAATCGCTATTAAGTAAAATATAATCATTATAAAATAGCAAAATTAAAAAATTGTGTCGTGTTTCGTCATCTTCCTTTGTACTATTGCAACGTTAGCCCGATAAAAGTGATATGGATACAAATCAAAGGCTGAATTGGGAGTAATAATACATTTAAGTTAAGTAATGAAAAATATCTGTTGATAGAAGGTGTTAATAGAATAGATGCAAATGCTTGGAAAAATTGTATTCAACATGTAATTAAAGAAAAAAAAGTATGGGAAGCAGACAGTTGGTGCGAAAATATTATTGAAGATATTGTCGTAAATCTTAGAAAAGATGACAGTAGTTCAATAGGCAGCAGATTTCTTTCTCCTTCTGTTTAGCCTACAGAACTGCTGAAAGGAATTACTTCAGAGGATGAATGAGGGTGATATGTGTGAATGAGAATGAAGTGTAGTCTTATACAATCTCAGGTCAATCACTCCTGAGAAAGGTGGTTAATTAAAACCCAACCACCAAAGAACACCGATAAGTAGCAAACATAATCATCATGCTTGTTGAAATTTAATCTATTATTTTCACACTGTTGCATAAAATTCATTCACTAAATATTGTTCTGTTGGAAAGGAACTTTAGAGCAGAGAGAATTTTATTATGTACTGAAAACAATGTTTCTTTTGCTGGGTTCTTAGATGAATTTCACATGGAGTGTATGAATTTGCTAAGTTTTCCATTTTAATTTGAATAAAATACAGCTACTGACCTAAAATCCTTCTATTTGCAATCCTGATGTAAACTATGGACTGTAATCACCTAACTTTAATTAAGAATTAAATCACTGAATTTTGATTCTGAAGAGGAAGTACACTGCTAATGGCAAGGACAGATATCTCATTAATGTTACTATTTTGTTGCATATAGGGCAAAATATCTAAGTATTTTATTAAACAACAAATTCTCTGGGTATAACCAATTTATTTTGTTTACAACAAACTGTAATGTTTTTAGTATCTATCATCATGTATTACCTATTTCTGACATGATATATAAATATTTTTATAATGTATTGTTTAACATTTTAATAAAAAATACAAGGTATTTAAAGAATATTTTTAATATAAAAAAACTGTGCTTCAGTAAAGTACCTTATTTAGAGTATTCCACTCTAAAGTGTTATTATTTTTATATATTTTTTATATTATTTTTATTAATAATTCAGGTTATACAAATTTTTTCTCTTATTTTAAGTAGTATATTACCGGTATATAAGTAGGATTTATGATATGTTTATTTCAAATTATTTTGTATTAACTCATGTAGAGTTATACTTTTCACTAATGCTCCAGGAAGAAAAGGAAACATTATACCATGAGGTAGATGTGGAGGCTTTTCAAAAAAAAAAAAAAAAAAAAATCGCTATAACTTTCTTATTAAGTAACATATTAAATTCGTTTAAAGTTCCTACTGTTCTTTGGATAAGAGCCTAAAACTTATCTAAGTAAAGTTTTCGGATATCACCAACCGCTGGCCCAAGCGGTGGAAAAATGGGGTTTCAAAGACAAAAAAAAAAAATCACACCTCCCTTAATAGGCACAATATCGGATTGGTTTAAAGGGCTGTAAACATTACCTAAAATTTTTGTCTGAAACAATTTTGATACGACCAACCCTTACGCAAGGGATGACCAAAATGTTGCTGGAATTGTAAGAAGACGGGGTTTATGCTACAAATGTGAAATTTTTTCACATGCAACCATTGTTGTATTGGGTAAATTTGAAATTTTTCTTAACTTGAAGGAGGATATCTTTTTTATCCCATAGTTTGCACCGGTGAAATCTACCTCTGCCTTCCTGCGTGCTGAAAGGGATTTTCTTGCTAATGATGAGGAATTAGGATATTTACTGAAGAGTATTTATGATGGATATAATAGCTCTGAAAATATATTCTTTATACATGTACAAAAGAATTGTTTTCATACATACACATTAAAATGTGTTTCATATGTATAGGCACTACTACTTAAGTACAATCTACAATCTTAGTGTATAAAAGATGATTGTTGTAAGATTAATATTGGTTGTTAATCATTGGTAGGTAAAATGGGGAAGCTGTCGTTGTAGAATAATAGATATGGTAGCTGTCTGTAATAATAGGTATCTGTGATAATAGGTAAGCTGTGATAATAGGTATCTGTGTTATCTGTAATAATAGGTAAGCTGTGATTGTAAATTGTAAATTTTATTTTTTTGATATTATGAAATAATGACTAGCCATCTACTATCTTAGTATACAGGTATTATTAGATACCTTGTAACTATAACTATGGGAAAAGGGATTTAAAATTTTAATTAATATAATATTAGAGAATTAGTAAAATAATTTAAATAAAAGAATAAAATCAGGTCTCAAAATTACAAGAAAATTGTTATTCATGGTAAATATATATATAGTATAAAAAAAAAAATTGAAGATAATCAGTTTAAAATTATGCCCAATTTAAGGAAAAGTTGTGTAACCTACAACCAACAGATACAATGATTTTTTCTTATATAAGCAATATAGTACTTGTCTAAGTATAATACTATCATGGTGTATTATTGAATTTATAAACTATGCATGAAAAAAAAACAAAATAAAATATTTTAAATATATTATAGTCTAAATTTTTATTTTAGTGAACTGTATTGAATTAAAGTGTAAAAGAAAATGTTTATTCAAATAAATAAATTTTATTCTGATCGAACATTCTGTTTAATTAAACTAACTAGTTCTGTTTAAAGACCATATTAATTATTTATATATAAACACATGAATCAAGTAAAATATAAAAATATTTTTAGTTAGGCACGATTAGATTTCATCAGCATCTGCAGTTTGTAGTGTTATTCACTATTGTTTCAGCTGAAGTTATAGCAACACAGTTTTTATCCAGTCTTTTGTGTTACATGCAGTAAAATACAGGAAACCAACAATACTCATTTAAAATTTTTAGAACTATGATTTATGGATTTTCAAACATTACCCTACTTAAAAACATTAATAGATGTTTCCATTATTGTATTGAAGTAGTAAGCATTATCTTCTATGCAAGATAAATAAAAATAAACCCTAAAATAAACAAATTTCAGAAAATAAAATTACTTTTGAAGCAAAAAATTAAAGATAAATAATTATTAAAAAAAAAAAACCTTGCATTAATTTTCAGTCCTTAACAATAAAATCACTCAACCTTAGACAATTTTTTTTGAGATTCAAAAATTTAAGGAAGAAATAAAAATGGTCTAAAATAACAGTGAATTGAAATATAAGAAATATGTTATGGAAATTGGTAATTCCAATCCAAATATTATTAGCTAAAAAAATCAGTAATGTAATATATTTCAGCAATGTGGCTAATGAAAACTTGCATAACTATAAATTAAAATTATTATTATTAATTAACATATATTATTGCATATTTGTAATTCAACAAATACTAGCATTAACCACAGTGTATTACAAGTTACTTTTAACTACTGATGAAAGCTAAAACTTTTTTAAAAAATTACGAAAAACCTTTACATGTGTATTTGGTTGTTCAAAAATTATTTTCTTGATCTTCATCACTAATTCAATAGTGACAACAAAATATTAAAACGTAAAAAATTATTACACTAAAAGCATTATTTTTCTTAATATACCATACAATTACAATATTGTTAAAATAACAATATATTATGTATACTGTTATATATATATATATATATATATATATATATATATAAAACTTACATCTGGATATTAATTTTATATTACATATGGAGAACTAAATCAGAAGACAGAAAAAAGAAGAAAAATGGAATAGGAATCAATGAAGGGAAACAGAAATTTATCACAGTGAATAGTGGGCACTTACATTCAGAAAGGAGTTGTATATTTTTGAGTGGTTGCTGTAATCAATAAAAGATTTGGATTAGTAGAGGATATAGATTAGGTGCATTATTATGTTAAGGCAATATTATTTTCAATGCTGTAAAATTGGTTTACAAAATAGGAATTCGTAGGTAATTTGCTAATTACCATTTACATTAATTTTATATTGGAAGTAACAGTATGTTCACAGTTCTGTGTAGGAGGATGCTGGCTAGTGTCTTTATGAGGCAAGTTTCTGATACTCATCATGTTGTTCTTAAACATGTTATTGATGATGGTCTTGATTTTTGTGTTGTTAGTTTGTAAAGGTGCGTTTAGACGGTCATTTTTTGCTTCATGTCATTCTTCATTTCATTTCATTTCAGTTGTCACACCAAATGACCGTCTAAACACAAGAAATGAAACCAAAAATGAAATGAGTTGGATGTGACGAGTGAAGTGTTGCACTTCAGTTGTCATATAAACATTGGTGTGGTTCTCACACCAAATGACCGTCTAAACAAACCTGTCAGTTCATGCATCATTTTTACTGTATATTACGACTTGTTGTGTTGACAAAAATTTTATATATTACTTGTGGTATTGTGCATTTGATTTGTAACTAATTGCGTGTTTTTCCATCTAATTATCATGAACCGGGAAGTTTGATTAGACTTTGTTGAAATATATAAAAATAATCCTTGTCTTTGGAATAAAAAGAATATCAGTTATTTCAATGCTGAGAAAAGGAACATTGCATACCATGAATTGTTAGAAAAACTCAAAATGGCAGAACCTGCTGCAACAATAAAGACTGTAACGTGAAAAATTAACACCGTTCGTTTAGCGTTCAGGAAGGAACACAAAAAATTTGTAGACTCAATTACGACTGTTTCATTATATATGGCGTAACCATTTTTAGCAAATTTAAGTAAGTTTCTTCGTCCATTTGAAGGCAGTTTCTCCAATCAAATGGTTCATATCTAAGTTCTTCTATAAGATTAACGCGTGAATACTTTTTCCGTTTAAGATACAAAGATTTGCTCCATTTTGAACGCGTTTTCCGCTTTCTTGGAAGGGAAATTAATAGTGCTAGTGATATTAAATCCATTTCACTTAGACCATTCACTTCTATATACCATTGGGCACAATTTAACGTGTAATGTTTTTCACAACTATTCAACACAATACTTGGTAGAGTTATATATAAAGCTAAACTGTAAGTTGAAGGACAGTAAGGCACAATAATGCGAAGCAAAAAAATGACACGAGAAATGAACGTCTAAATGCGTGAATATGTTTCAGTCAGCATGAAACTAGAAATGAAATGAAGACTGAAATGAAGCATAAAATGATCATCTAAACGCACCTTAATAGGAGTTCCCACTATGGGACATTTAGAAACCTGAGATAGAATTCTTGGTCTAGTTGATAACTGTGCTGTAGTGCTAAGTGCTGATGTAAATGCTTAGTTACTTCTTTTCACAATTGAGTCACAAAAGATATTGGTGAATTAGTTGAAGCATTTGTTGTGGAGTTTGGATTACATGTTGTTAATGTTTATGGTGAGTTGCTAACATATGCTGGAATGGTAGATGGAAGGAGACTGTCTGCTGAAACGAATATCATTAGTGTTGGTAGGAATATTACTGGTAGAGTAGATATGCTTGGTCCAATTTTCAATGATTGTTTTAGTGATCAATGAATAATTATTTTTGAGTTGGTTAGGGAGTTATAAGATGACAATACTCTTAGATGCAATGTCCCTATTGTCATGGGCGCTTTCTGCACAGTAAGGCAGATTGGTCTAAATTTGTTAATATTATCTTCGCTAGATTCTGTGTCTTAGACTGAAGTCTGGATGATATTCTATTGGAAGACCTGGCAGAAAGATTTTCTCTGGCTTTCATCGCTGCAACTGAGAATTCAATTTTCCATAGTTTGGGTTGAGAGAGAATTGCCCTTTGGTGGACAAAACAACTGTCTTTATTGAAACAGTTTGTGAACCATCTCAGGAGAGCTGTTCAGCAGGAGAGTGATCCTGAACAGTGAGTGATTTTGATAGATGACTATTGAAATCAGATGTCTGAATATTTTCATTTGGTCAGAAGGGATTATTAAAAGAGGTCAGTTGTTAGATAGTAATTACATTCCATAAGCAAGAAGTCTTATAGAAATGTAATTATATTGCAGTTACATTTCTATAACCAAAAACTTTTATGGAAATATAATCGGCCTTGTTGTGGGGGGGGTGGTGGTCAGGCTAACCTACTAATTGTTAGTAGAATGCTAATTGTTAGCATGGGACATTTATGTCTGGGCAGTAATGTGTACATGTTCCTTTCTGTGTGTTAATAACCTAAAGAGGTTGTACAGCCCAACTTTGATGAATCTGAAAGGATTCAAATGACTGGCGAGTAACAAGTAAAGTGAAAATTAAATTGTATGCGACACAAAACAGTGTGAAAAAAAAATTGTGATGAGAATGTATATGGCATCATCCATCCTTATTGGGAGGAAATGCACACTCGCCTAATTTATTCAGCGAAGCTGCTTCTCTTGTTGGCCAATCGCACAGATAAATTCCAATGGCGCAGGTGAAAGTAGGCTGGTAAAAAACCTTGGTTTTCTACATTTTCAGGTGGTTACTTTGATCGACTTGGTCTATAAAATATTTGGATGATCAGAGAGAAACAGATAGGTGAAAAAAACAATTCATCTATCTTAATTCAGCAGACTAAGAAAATTACAGTATTTCGGAACCTTTCTTATTTTTTTTCTTAGCCTCCGGAACCACCATAAGGTAATAATTCAGAGGTTGAATGAGGATATCTTTGAATGTAAATGAAGTGCTAGACTACATTCATAGATATCATCCTCATTCGTCTTCTGAAAAGAAAAAGAGACAAACTAAGGAGATGAATAATGATACATTTAACTGTTACATAATGCCTTTTCTAATCAAACAGAAAAAAATAACTAACTTTGATGGCTGCATTCAACTTATTTAAAAAAAAGATCATGTGAACACTTTCTTGTCTTCATTTAAAAATTCATAACTCTAAGATGTTTGACATTAAATTTAAAAATTTCATTCTCTTTATTTAGGTATTTAGATTTTACAATCATAAATAAAAATAAGAGTAATTAATTTTAAATGGAAACAAATATTCTGTTGTAATATTTAATCTATCATATTACAGATTATGATGAAATTATGTTACCTATTTATCTGTCCAGACATTTTCTCAGTTTTCAATAAGATATGAGTTAATAAATGGCATACTAATTACTCATTTTAAATTTCTCTTAATAGTATTTGCTTATTTGTTAAAGTTTTTATTTCTTTTGATACTGATAAATATGATGGAAGTTGTGTTGTTCCTGGAACATTTTATCAATAAATTCTTTAATAGAGAAAATTTTTATCTTTAAGTCCATTGACAGGCTTACAATTTTAAAAGTTTCTTTCAACTGTGTTTTGTCTTCTGCTGGTAAGAGTTTTAAATATTTGAATACCCATGAAAGAGATGAAGATGTGGATGTTTCTACTGGTAGAACATTATTAATATACAAGTAAGACAAATTACTAGTTTTATGCCTTTTAATTCAATGTCTTAATTTAATATATTACAATATAAGAGAGTATGGTACATTAAAAATAAATACTAAAAAACTGTTTTTTATCCTAGAACTTAGAATTCCCTATTTTGATAAATTATCAACATTTAAGATTGTAGGTAGTCTTGTTGGTTTATTGTTGCACTCCTGTGGCAATGTCAATATTATTGAAAAGTTTACAGAACTATTTTTCAACTTGATTGAAGTGTAGAATGTATCCTGAAAGTGGAAAATATATAACAACAACAAAAAAATTATGAGAATTCCACCCACTGCCATGAAAGAACCATATCTCAGATGTAATTACTTTAATTTGTGGTTCACAAGGATCTGAGTATCTTATACACTTCAGTAGCAATCTTGTATCAGAATATGTTTAAAATATAAACATACATTTATTTCACAATTGAATATTTGGTTATTTATAGAGGACGGTGCAAGAATATTAAAAATAAAATTATTGTTACCTACTGATAGCTTTATTTAACGATACCATTAATTATTGATCATGTTACTAAAAGTAAAGAAAAACAAGCTGTAATATGACAAAGGACAATTTTTTCCATAGAAATGGATTTATTAGATAAATCCTGATAGATTAACTTTTTACTTTGTCTATTATGAGTGGAAAAAAGTGCTTTTTCCATTTAGAAAAAATAAACATAAATGTTTTATCATAACAATATTAACACATAATACACATATACACATAATTAACATATATTATTTAATATTTAAACATAAAACTAACTCTAAATTATTCTTTTTTTGTGTTCTTTTCATTGCCCATTTAGTTTTATCAGTCACCATGTTCATTTCGACATTCTGTTTCATACTGAAGGATCAAACTCATTAAAACTGTTTTCGATAGAAATTTTCAATTCATAAACATTTCTTAGCTCTGAGTGGCAGAGCTTTCTTTGACTATGTCCCAAAGGAAGTTGTCATAAGAGGGGATTATCTGGACTACTAGAAGCCACTGGAAAATTCTACCAGCTGAAAATTTAGCACCCACTGAATTTTATACCCCTTATCCAAAATCCATCACTCATCAAAATTTTCATTAAAAAATTAGGTAGGAAGCTTCCATCATGCTGTATAAAATGATTTCATACCAATCATTTGAAGCAGAGCAATAAAATAATCTTCACGCATGTTAAGGTATAAAAACATCGTTAACACTTCCTTCAAAAAGTATAGTTCTAAGACATAAATTTCAATTTTAACAGTGTCTACACCATTACATGTAGCGGTGACTTCCTCATAAAAGCAGGAGTTTTTTTTACACCAAAAATACATTTTCCATGATCTATTATTAAAGCAAAAAGCACACTCACCCAGAGAAGAAAATTATTTTCCATAATTAACATTGAGTAAACAGCTTAGAAAAGTTTTGCAACAAGTTTCCTTTAAAGCAATGTTCTATTCAGAAAACTCATTAAACCAGCAGGCTTAAAATTCTTAAGTCCAATATCTTTTTTGCATTATTTTCTGAAATGCTGAAAATTGAATACTTAAAAGATCTTAAAAAGGATTTCACAATAATATTGGAGCAATTCAATTAGTTAGAATGATGTCAGATCATCATTTCAAATCAAGGAGTTACCTGACTGAAAAGGCTTTTTTCCACTTTCGGAGTGTTGCATATGTACTTATTTATGTCGCACGATGTTTCTGGCTTTATACCTTAGGATTGACTTAATCGATTTTCTTCAATTTTAACTGAAATATTTCGATATTTGATCGTATTGTTTTTTTCAAAATTCGTTAAGGAGGTGGGAAAATATCGCGAAAATACCAATTTCGATTTTCTTCAGAGGTATTTTAGAGAAAAAGAAATTAAAGCAAATTTGTTCGTTTGGTACTACAATCTATATATAAATAATAAAAAAAAAAAATTTCATAAAATAAACCCACACCTCTTAAAATTGAAATATGTCTTAGTTCTTTTGCACTATCACCCGTCAGTTTAAACATTTTTCAAAAAATTTGTTGGCTCTAGTTTCTTTAATTTTCAATAGCTGTATTGAGCTATTGAAAACTAGATATTGTACACTAGCTATTTTAAATACCTAGTGTTATTAATAGCTGGTAAATTCAAGCAATACTTTGCCGACATTCTGTTTTTATCGAAAAAACCAATAATAATTATTAAAAATTTTTATGTTTATATTGTATGTTTTTTTTATTACTTTTCTTTTCTGTTTAGCCTCCTGAACTACGGTAAGGTATTACTTCAGAGGATGAATGAGGATGATATGTATGAATGTGCATGAAGTGTAGTCTTGTACAGTCTCAGGTCGACCACTCCTGAGAAGTGCGGTTAATTGAAATCCAACCACCAAAGAACACCGGTATCCACGATCTGGTATTCAAATCCGTAGAAAAATTACCGTATAATAACTACCTTTACTAGGATTTGAACCATAGAACTCTCGATTTCGAAATCAGCTGATTTGCGACGTCGCGTTAACCACTAGACCAGCCCGGTGGGCTAAATATTGTATATTGTATGTTTAACTAAAATGAATTGGCTAGTCTATTAAGTACACTTGCTTTATCTGGTAATTACCTTTATATTGACTAAGTTTTGACAATATCAGTTTCTTAATAGGACAATGTTTCATGCTCCGTCATGGAAAAATGGTTAAAATCACGAATAATCGTAAAGAAAATAGCTACATAAATTCCAAAAAAAAAGCTAATCTAAGTTATGCTTTAACAAGAATTATGTGATCTTGATAAAAAAAATTTCTAATTGACCAATCTGACTTGATATTAAGTGATAACAAAATAAATAGTGAACTTATTTCATCAAGCAATTACTTAAATCGCATTATCACATTTAAAAAAAAGTCGTGAAATTTCTTACATAAATTGAATGTAATTATTAATTTAAAAAAAAAACTTGGCAGAATAAAATAAAATGATTAAAAGTAATAACAAATAAATAAATTGCAAGAAAAATTTCAGGTTAACAACCTTTAAATAGAATTATTACGTTATTTAGATTTTAATTTACGAGAAATAATTTAAAATTAATTTATTAGAGGAAAATACCGAATGATATTTATATATGGAAAAATAAATAATTTAAAATAAATAGATGCAATTTATTTTAACATGAATACGCTAAATGGAAATGAGTTAAAATAAACATACGTGCGGCATAATACCAAAAACGTTAAAAACTTCAAAGCTTTTAAAATGGAATTAAAAATAAAATCTTCCTTAGTATTAGACAACTGTTCAAAGTAAAGTATGTTATACTTAATTACGGCTTAATTTTGTCGCATCGTACGTCACTTAAGTTAACCAGTTTCGTTATAAAAAGGAAAAAAGATTTAGAGTCGCGATTGTGGATAGTGATTTAGCGCACATCGTGGAACATAGGAAACGAGACTGTTTTTCTTTTTTAATTATCGTCCTTTTTTTTTCATAAATATATCTTTACTTTTGAAATCCTTTCCTTTTTTTTTTTGTTTCTAATTAAGTTTAACAACCTGAATTAGACCACACAAAGTGCAAAATTATTAACATTTTTCATTATAGTTTATTACAATTTCCTTCTTTGTATTTCTGTTGTAAATAAATACAATATATTATTAATACAATACAATATTATTATATTATAGGCCTAAAAATATTTATAGGCTTACAAATAAAGTAATAATAAACATTATATTATGGCTAATTCACTGAACAGCAGTGAAAAATCGCATAATTTTGATTTTATCGGTTACATAATCAATATTATTAAAAATTTATTTTTATTTTTGAAAAAAAATATTTTTTGGATATTTTTATATGCATTATGAATAATAAGTTTGCTTTAAAATAAGTTGCTTAATTTGCATAAGCAACTTTTTCTCTAAAATACTGTGAAAAAATTGAAAATGATTTTTTCGAGATATTTCTCCCACCACGTTAACAAATTTTGAAAAAAAAAAAAAATTTCATTGCCCCCACGTATAAAAATATTTCAGCCAAATTAGAAAAGAATCGGCGGTTCGTTCCATCTTGTGATACAAGGCCAAAAGCAATGTCACACACACACACATACTTGTACGTATACTTTCTTTTGGCCTAAATGAATTGGTTGGAACTTTTGGGGTATCGGGTTGGATTTGCAAAAAAAACCGATATCCATTTTTGACATGGTCAATATACATTTCTTTTAATGTAGCTATTCTAACTATATTCGCCGGGAAAGTTAATAATAAACATTTCTGCACTTTATGGAATCTGAACTCATCCCGCTAATAGTTATTTCCGTCATATTTTTGTCAAAACGGTCTTTGGATTCTTGAAAAAGGCTTTAATAAAAGTAGCATTTTTATAGGCCTATCAACATTTAAAATAAATAGATAAAATGGAAAAGAATAAACAAAACGGAAAAAGATTTTTTTAAATTCTTTTTTAAATTTAAATTTATTGAAGCTGGTACTAAAATAAATTTTAGTAATTTTTTTTTTTAATTTGGAACGAACTCCAAAAAGTCGAAGTTTTAGAAAGAATTATAAAGAAATAATTATTTAAATAGTTATATATTTAAATAAACAACTAACACTTTAGACAATGCACTTCATCTAAATTTTTAACAATAGAAAAATTTAAATGAATTCTATGACCGTTATAAGTAATTATAACGTGCGTGTGCGCATACGCACACGCACAATGGAGGATAAAGTTACTTATAAGTTATTAAGGATCAAAGTTAGAACGAATAAACTTTCCCTTACAATTATACCAGATACTGGAATAGAGACGCTTAATTCAATAAGTCAAAGTTAAAGCAGCACCAATTTAGTTAGTCATAACTATCGTAAAGGAAGATGAGAACTGAAAATAAATAGCCAGACAAATAGGAGTAATAAGGAAAAACAGGGTTGGTCTAGTGGTGAACTCGTCTTCGCAGCTGATTTCGAAGTCGAGAGTTCTAAGATTCAAATCCTAGTAAAGGCAGTTACTTTTATACGGATTTGATTACTATATTGTGGATACCGGTGTTCTTTGGTAGTTGGGTTTCAATTAACCACACGTCTTAGGAGTTGTCAACCTGACTCTGTACAGAACTACACTTCAATTACATTCATACATATCATCCTCATTAATCTTCTGAAATAATATCTTTCAGTGGTTAAACACCGGAGGCTAAACAGGAAAAGAAAAGTGAAAACAACAAAGAAAGAAAAACAATAATAAAAAAAGGTTCCGTATTGAAGAAACGCATCACAAAAACGACAAAAATTAAATGTAACTTGGTTGTTGAAGAAAAGAAACTAAATAAGACGACAAATACTTATTTTTAAGTTTGTTACGAAGAAAGTAAGAAGAAAGATTCATGTTTTACGGCTATTAAAACAAACTGGAAATAATTGAAATACATAAATTTTGAATTTAATAATGATTTTTACAAATAAATAAATGGAAGAAAAATAGGTACCCCCTGTTCAGATTTCAAGTTAATCAAATTTCATGGACACGTAAAAATTACAGCTAAATCAGAATTTCATTAATTCCAACGAGAAAATACGGAAAACCTTTGGCTTTTTTCTGTAAGTCTTCATCGCATTGAACATCTGATTAAATAATTAAAAATTAAATGTACCGAAACACACCGGGTTCGTTTAGTAGTAAAATCTTGTCATCGCAAAATCAGTTAGTTTTTGAAATCTAAGATTGGAGTTTTAGTAAAGGCAGCTGCTATATGGATTTGAATGCTACACTGTGGATACCGGTAATCTTCGATAGTTGGGTTTCAATTAACCACACGTCTCTCAGGAGTGGTCGATCTGAGTCTCTTCCATGCTACATGATTTCTTTTACATTTACATTGCACTATATCTGGAGCTACGTCAGGCCTGGCAAGCCGGTAGCATAATTGGATCTGCCTATACAAAAACACTCAGACTCGGCGGTAGCTGAAAAACTGAATGGAGAAAACAAACTAAATATGCGGAAACAAAAGGTAAAAAAATATTAAAACTCTATTCATTATTTTCATTTAAAATTAATTTTAAATACAATAAATTCATTTTTTATATTTATAGAAAAAATATGCATACTGTTAAGTATGTTACTAATGTTTCTTTTCATCCTATAAGATACAACGTACAATTTTTTAATGAATCTATTTACAGAGCAAACTTGGTGCCACTTGTTCTAGCAGGATTGCTAGAAAAAACAAATCGATAAAAAATTTAGCAAAATAACATTAGTTTAAAATAATAGAGAAGGAACGGAGAAAAAATGCATACCGATTTCAGTATAGCGTCATGATAAAAATAATTTTAAAAAGATTATAGCTTTTATATTACTGTAGATATGTTTAGGCCTTTTTTCTCGGAAAGGCAATAAAGATAGAATTAAACTCATCCGAAGAGCAGGCCTTCATAAATTTATCTGTAAAGGCAATTAATTATGCAACAAAGGGTACTGAAAAATTTGAAGCTGGAGTGAAAGGAGGATTTAGCTACACAGAAACTGGCGGCGAGAGCCCGATATTATTGATCATAAAATTAGGTTAATAAAAAATAAAGTTTTAACAACTGTCCGTAATAAACAGGAACAAGATATTTGGAAAAATTTGTCAGTACTAATTCAGAAACTTCACTGCTGAATAACAGGACGGGACAATTGTTATTATTATAATAGAACAAGTTACAAATTTCTAACTCTTCGCGGGCCATAACCGACATCAGGAGTATACTGGCGGTCACATAATAATTAGTATTTTTGTGTTACTAAAAAGCCAAACTGAGAAAAAAAAAGAACTATAATTTTAAACTTTTAATTGGGTAAAAAAATAAAATAAAAATGTTTTGCAGTAATAATTCTTAAAGAAGTAAAATATAATATATTTAAGTACATACAAAAAAGAAAATATATTAAAAGGTTTTGCGTGCAATGTGGTCGACCTGCTGAATTTACCAAAGAATGAAGGTAATCTCCACCTAGGTTGCTTAGCCTCAAAAGATGAAGCACGTAAATACTTGTGAAAGAATTTTTATTACGGTTTTTGATGAATTTCACTGCGAAATTCATCAAAGTATATATGCTACGGAACACTGAAGTTATTTTCTATCCAAAATTTCTTAAATTTGGAAAACACTCTTTCTTAAATTCAGACAGTTTATTAAACAGACAGTTTAATAAACTGTCTGTTTCTTGTCCGGTTTGTAGGAATGTATCAGGTTTATAAATCATATAAGGATGCTGAATAGTATGATGTTCCTTTTTGGTATTTCAAATTTTTACCATAATTTCTTCTACATTTACACTAAAATCCGAAGAATTTCATCTTTCTGTCAGTCGTTGACTGTATGAAAAACAAGTAAAGTCATTTTTATGCAATGAAGATTTAAAAATCCTTCATCTGTTTATAACAGTATGTCCCATTAAATCTGATACAGCCTGTTACACCATCCTTGGAGATGTATGTTCAAATCTCCGGAACCACCGTTAGGTTATATCTTCAGAGGATGAGATGAACGAATTGTAGTGTGTGTGAAAAATGCCATGCCTGACCGGGATTCGAACCCGGAACCTCCGGATGAAAAGCCGAGACGCTATCACTCGGCTACGGAGGCCTGCTGTATGTTCAAATGTATGTTGATTTGTTGAAATGAGTATTGTTGTCTTGCGGAAAAATCAGTTATTTAAGAGAATCTGTACTTTGATGTTCTTCTTCGAAAAGAATATATATATAAATTTTTTATTATGTATACTACTTTTCCTACGGCTTTGCGGTCTGCTAATTGACAATCCTTGATGTACAATTTATATCTATCGAAAAACGTTTTGTAAAAGTCTTCAGTCATAAAAATATTAAAACGGTTATTCCCTCCACTAAATTTTGTTACCGGGTAGGGATATTTGATCAAGATATATAAGTTCTCCATTTTTTCTGGTAAATTTTTAATTTATGAATTCTGTATATAGAACCTTACGGGTGCTCATTAGATGATGAACAATCCTTAATCTGTTTTTTAATATACTCAGTCTGAAATACTCATTTTGTAGTTTTCGTTTAGTCGTTATTCTCTATTGATTAATCTTTTTTTTTCCATTAATAAATTAATTATTCATTATTTTTTAAGAATTCATTATTGATATTGAATTTATTATTGATAGTTAACGGCTAAAATGTTTACAAAGTTCCAGATAATAAAAAAAAGACATTCTTCTGTATAAAAAGAAATCAATAAAATATATAAATTAACAATTAAAATGAGTAAAAACATTCAACATTTAATCAATATTTAATAAATTTTATATTAATTAACAAAACATGGAGTAATTAATTATAATATAGAAGTCTTTAAATAATATATGCTTACATTTTATCAAGCGGTAAGAGATAATTAATAGATAATTATTTATTGAAAGTTATGTAAAATTTTACTAAATGGAATACTTAAAAACAATAATTATAACACGCATCACGGAATAAAAAAGCTATTATTATCTTTAGAGAAATGAATATCATACAAATTAATTAATGGAAAAACGTGGATTTTTTTTTTAAAAAAAAGCTAATTATTTTTTACCTTATTGTAGGGAGTTATAATTTCATTTCATGAAAAACCACTGAAATAATTTTTAAAAATGCTTAAAAATACCCGTTTTTTTTTCTCTGATAGTAAAAATTTTGCATCATCAATCATTTTATTTTTTCTTTCTTTATAACATTTTATTGATGAGTTTCAATATGGTTGTAATCTTTTTTTTTTTTGGAATTTTTAAAGAAAAGTACTGTATTACTTTCGGTCGCACGATAGGATTGGGGGTGAAATTTTCTTTACGTTTTGAGGTAAGAGTACGAAAATAACATTCACTTAAGATGCAGTTTCCTTATATATTTATGTTACGGGTCTATGTATAAAATTTTATGGCTCGAAAATCTCCAAAACTGCTCTCAATTTCACTGAAATTAATGATGTGCTGTAGTAGTGTACCTGAAGTTGTGGATATGAAAACTGACTAAATCGTTCCTGTGTTACGCTCATGTAAGGTGACCGACAGACGAAATATCCTCAATTTGAGGTATTCAACATTTAATCAATATTTAATAAATTTTATATTAACAAAACATAGAGTCTTTAAGTCTTTAAATAATATATGCTTACATTTTATCAAGCGGTAAGAGATAATTAATAGATAATTATTTATTGAAAGTTATGTAAAATTTTACTAAATGGAATACTTAAAAACAATAGTGGTATTTTTTTTTTTGAGGTATATTTTTTGGTCGCACGGTGGGCTTGAGGGGGGTTGGCTGAAAATTAATTCTCTATAAGTTTTAGGTAAGGATTACAAAAGTAACATTCACGCATAAGATTTTGTGGCTCGAAAATTTCCAAAATAAAAAAAAATACTAAATCAACTTCAGATTTAGATATGCTGTAGTAGTACACGTATCTAATATTTTATATTACATGTAATTTATTTTTATTTAACGAGAAATTGTAATTTAGTTTATACCACTGTACAAAAAAAATTCGCATTAAAATTTTGTTTTATCTTTCAAGATTTATTTATATTTTAACCTCCGTTATTAATGAAAATAAAACGTAATTCTATATAGAAGTTTACCAGACAAATGCCTCAATTTATAATGCTAAATATCATTTTAAAAATTTATTTTAATACTAATTTAAATTTGTTATTACACTGATATCTATACCGAAATATTCTGATTTTAAATAAGGTAAATTTTGGATAATTTAATAATCATCATTTCGAAATGTTTAGCTAAATAATATACAAGTTATTAATTAACGATTTAAAAAATAATAACGTAATGACTCAAAAATAGAAAAGTACGGTAAACGACGTAAACTAAATGCTTATATTTTATAACATCCAGCGAGCGAAGCGGCGAATAACAGAAACTAAAAAAAATAATAAAATCTGAATAACAAAAAGATTAGTGTTTGGATACAATAAAAGACTAATAACGCAATAATTCAAGGTTAATGAACCATAAGGACTTTGTATTTATATTATAAATTACAGAGTAATATAATAATTAGCTTGGCTAATCAAATTAATATTTCGTTTCTACATATAATTTTACGTGTAGTTAGAGAAATTGTACAAACTACATTATTTTAACAAGATTACTCAAGCGTATCCAACCTTAGGAGATATAACTTTTAATTTTATCAGTTATATATGTTAAGTTTAGCTAATAAATAGTTTTTTACCTTGTTTAAGCTTAAAAAGACATTTTATTATTAAAACTTATATAATTTTTTTTTTCATAAGTAAAAATGTATTAAAAAAACAATACATGTATTATAATATAGATTAGTAGGTTATGTAATCATAAATAATGATTCCTATGTTAATATTTGGTAACTTTATAACCATTTAATTAAGAAAGACAATATTTCAAAAATTCATACAAAAATTATTTTAAAAAAATTCTAATTACACATTCTAACATATATAATAAAATTTAATTTCAATAATCAAATTATTAATTCTTCTTTATACGAGTATGTAAAATCACATAAAATAAATTTATTTAATTTTTATTTACGTTAAATAAAACATTAAAAATAAACTAATAAAATACTAATTCTTATATGATGGTAAAAGTAAAAAACTAATTAATGTCAATCTTTTTATATAAAGAATAATTATAACAAATATGCATAATGTTTGATATACCTTATGATTTTTTAAAATATATTTTCAAAAGAACGCGCTGAGTCTTAAATTTAATAAATATTATAAAAAAAAAAAAAAAAATATTTTGAGATTATTTTTATTGTTATACTATTATTTTTTTTAATTTAAAAAACGGGTAAGTTTACAGAAAAACATCATCCACAACTGACAAGTAATGCAACAAAAAAAATTCTATTTTTATAAAATTGAAAAAAAAAATTTAGAGAAATAATGCCGTAATTCCTACTGTGAGGATTTTTTTATTAATTTTAATTTTTTTAATTTTTGTTTGTCAACTAATTCTCTCCGATATGCGCAAAAATCGTTAAAAGTAGACTGATTTAAGACCATATTATGGCCTAACAAGCCAGTATTAAATAGTTACAATAAAAACTAAAAAAAAAAAAATGATTAAATCGTCTAAGTGACTAGGAAAAAATATCACTTATCAAGATCGAGACCAACAGCAGAATTTCAATTACAAAATACAAAAATTCATACGGTTCCAAATCAGATATCTCCTTGTATATAGTACAATCGATTTTTCATTAAAAGTACACAAAATAAAGTATCAAATCAGAAAAACCATAAATAATGTAATAGAAAATATTTTTGAGTCTTTCAGTTTGACCATCGTTGTGGACTTTTAACTTTGGGTTATTAGAGACCTTTAATTTTTTTTTTTTTTAAATAACCTTAAAAAACTACTTCACTATATTTATATTTATTTTTAAAGAAAAACCATATTTTAATGAAAAAGATTAATACATGATGAAATTTATCTGGCTATAACTTTTTTTTTTTTTTTTTTAACCTCCGGAACCACCGTTAGATATATCTTCAGAGGATGATATGAATGAATTGTAGCGTGTATAAAAAATCCCATGCCTGGATGGCAATACAAAAAAAAAAAATGGTATACCTGGCAATATAAGGTATACCGGCTATACCTGGATGAAATTTTGTTGTTTTTTCCTTTGGAAGAAAAAATTTCATCTATACTGAGAAAAAAATTTACTAGGATTAGTAAACAGATTATTTTACAACATTAAATCATATAAACTTATTCAGTTTTACGGCCATCAACTTTTTTTTTTTTTTTTTTTTTTTTTTTTTTTTTTTTTTTGTTTTTTTTTTTTTTTTTCATATTATTGCACACGAATTGTTTCTTTTGTAACGGTATCGTGGAACACAGAA
>JAAAKQ030094780.1:0-14588 GCA_010016005.3 Zanna intricata
GGCGGAGGGAGGGGGAGAGAGGGGGAGAGAGAGAGAGAGGGAGAGAGAGAGAGAGAGAGAGAGAGAGAGCTGTCATGAAATGTCCTCAATTTGTTTTTAATTATAGACCCTGGAATTATAATCAGGAAAGTTTTTTGAAAATTTTCTTTTGCTTACTTTAGCCTTTCTTGAAAAGGGTGTTAGATTTAGATAAAACTTTACTAACGCAAATTTATAAAGCTTAACTTAAATATGAATATTTAAAAAAAATCTTTTTAAATTCAACTCTGAAAAATATATATCCTAACTTTATTTGTATTATTAATAGTCGGGAAAGTCATGCAATACCTAGCTACCTATTTTTTTTATATTCTACATAACTGTCTAGTTACATTAAAATATAATTAAAAGATACATTTATTAATGTCATTAATTTTTCAATTTTTTTATGATGAATTTGATTAATGCAAAAAAATATCGTAGGTTAATAGATAATTAAGCATTTATGCGACTATTTTAGTATATTCTACTATTTATTTATTTTTTTTTTCTACTACTAATTAAATGGAAAATAGTTGTGTTCGGTCAACTACGAATGAAGTTACCCAAGCATAATATAACCTAAATCTATCACGTACCATTTTTCATTTCTGTTTATTTTTTGTTTTCTGGTTGATTTTATTTACATTTGTCATTTAAAAAGTTATTAATTAAATACATGATCATAAAATATTTGATTTTTATTAACTAAATATGAGTAATAATTTTTCTTTTAATTAAAAAACGGTATACGTCAATAGCTTAGTATTACTAAATTTTTATTTATGAAATTATCTTTTATATGTGAAAAAAATGATATTTAAAAAAAAAATCTTTTTTATAAAAACTATGGAAATTATTGTAAATAATTGTGTATATTGTAAATAACTCATATTTACTATCATTGAAATGTAGAAACTACCGAATTTGTCTATTTTCAAACTGTTAGATATTTTTCCTGCTTTATTTTATATTGTCTTGCTGAAAAATAATTTATTATTAATAATTAAATTAAAATATGTAAAATTTATATTCGTGTAAATGAAAAAAAAAAAAAACAACAAAACATTATTGTTAGATTTACTTCATAAAAAGCTAAATTATAAGTAGAAATAAAGTTTGATAAAAAATTGAATTTAGGTTGGGAGAACATAATAATAGCATATGAAACATAATATAATCTTACACAATATTTCTTTGCCATAAAGAATGTGAAATTATTTTAGAACAATAAAAACATTTTTTTTAAATTGAATAAATTTGTATTTAACTGAAATTAATTGGAAATGGAATAATTAAGCTATTTATTGCCTAATAGGAATCGTGTGGTTTGATAATATTTATTATAAACTAGATTTTATTTAATTTATTTACACTTAACATTTCAGTAATATGCAGGTGGTCTCATATTTTTATTAAATTAGTGAAATATTTTAATAATAATTGATATTGTAATGAAAAATAAAACTTTAAAAGTCTCATTTAGAACAAAATACAGTAATAAAAGTATGAAATTACGAGGAATTACATTTAAAAGTTTTTGCGGTGGGAACTACTTAGTAACTCTGGCTTTTAAATAAAAATAAAAATAGTATATATAATTACAATGGCGGCTTGTAATTTGAGATAAAAGCTGTAAGAGAAGGAAGGCATGATGTCGTAGAATAGTGGGGATGTGAAGAGGAAGAGTTTACTATTATTTTTGTGTGTGTGTGTGTGTTTTTGTGAGTTTGTGGTGTATTCCCTAACGCCTTCCTAATTCTAGACTATGCTGCTCCCTAAACCTGTCTGCAATATTTAATGTAAAAGCTGAAGTAAGCACTACCACGCCTTGGGCAATTTTCCGCGCGAAATGTTGCTAACTTGATGCAAGAACTTAGACTAACCAGAGACATACCAGGGACTGCCGCGTTGTACTGCTACTACACCTTGTCTATTTTGTTTTCCTTCTTTACTAGCCTTGTCGCATGAGAATAAAACTTTATACAGGAGAAATAACTTTTTATCAGTAGCTTATTATAATAAATAAATTTTCATTTTATTCATAAATTGTTGCTACTTTAAATTAGGCTGTTTATTCTTAAGCTGTAATATTTTATAAATGTTTACTTTCTTAATTGACTCATTCTTCTTTATGTGTAAATATTAACATTAATAGTAACTGAAGTTTAATGTGTATTAACTAAACATAAAAAAAAGTAAGATTTTCATAAAAAGACAACTGGTAGAGTAACATGTAAATATAATTATGCACTTTATGTCAAATTTTTTAATCAACGTTTCAGATTTCTTATAAATAAGTCCGAGCTTCATTTTAACTGTTTCTCGAAAGAAATTACTACATTATACTTTTATTTCTTTTTCGACAATAATATTATATTTATAATCCGAAGTCAGAGCGGCCCACCATTGAAGGAGACTGTTCTTGCTGTACTTCAACTAGCAAAACTCAATTATCCTACTTACCATAACGGTGTTAACCATCTTTTTTCCTGAAAACATTTCTTTCTTGTAGTTCAAACCTACGAAGACGGGAATTATGTTCTTTTTTTACTTACGAAATGTTTACAAGAAATTAAAATAATTTGTGTTTAAAAGGGATGAAACAGTATTTTCTTCGTTCTTTACTTCCTTGCACGAAGTAAAGGAAGTATTGTGATCGCGAAAAATGTCGGTTTTCAGATTTCAAAGGAAATATCCGTTTTGACCTGGATTCATTTTGGCTTGTTTCGGCGTGACATCTGTACGTACGTACGAATCTTGCATAACTTAAAAACGATTAGCCGTAGAACGTTAAAATTTTGAATTTAGGACTACTGTAACATCTAGTTTTGCACCTCCTTTTTTTTACTGCACCCTACGGAACCAAAAGTGTCCAAAAAGGCCCAAAATCAAAAGAAATTTGGACTTTGGACTTTTTCTTAACTGCAGTAATATTCCTAGTTCTCATTGAGAGCTATTCAACGATTATGATAAGTGGTAATTATTTTCATTGGTTCCAGAGTTATAGCCAAATAAAATTTTAATGTATGAAATATTTGGATCTTACAAGTGGAAGGCACATCAGTTCGAACCCGACTTCATATACATATTTTTTTTTTAACTTATCTTCTAATTTAAATATATTGTTTTATTAATATTATTAACCTCTGATTGTAAAAAAAGTTTTTCAATGAATAATAATTCAATAATAAAAAACACAAAAAAAAAATGAAAAAAAGATGTAATAAAAACTAAATGTAATTTAACAGGCGTACAAATAAGTCATGTGTTTTCCTCATCAGTTTTTTTCATCCCTAATCATATGAAGAAAGCTTATCGTTGAAACGATGTCTGTGTTTGTTTATTTTGGTTGTGTATGTGTGTGTGTGTGTGTGTGTGTGTGTGTGTGTGTGTGTGTGTGTGTGTGTGTAGGAAGTACACACACAGCTAGTAAATCATTTAAATGTTAAATAAATCATGTTAGATGAAGATAGCACAATGTTATTTTGTAGACTTCGGTACTATGTCCACTATATGTAATTTTTTTGCCATCAACGGGTCTGAACAAGGAGAATCGCACCCACTTTGAGGTGAATTCTCATCACATGATCTCATAACTAAATCGACTTAAACCATATTTTAACTTGTAGATTAAAAAAAAAATACGTTATCCAATTATCTTGAAATACTTTACAAACAAATGAATGAAAAAACAATTATTCGCGAATGAATGTAGTGTAATTAATTTTAAAAACGTTGTATACGTGTGTGTGTGTGTGTGTGTGTGAGCGAGCGCGTGCGTGTGTGTAGGATGTACACACTCACAGCTTGTAAGCATTAAAATATATTGCAATGGAAATATAAATATTCTTTTTTTTTATATTTCTGTCCTTTTCTTTCCATAACAGAAGAAGAAATTTTCTCTAGTTGTTGACGCCACTTAGGACAATTAATTTTTTTTGTTAATTTGTAGTATATTCCTTTGAAGTCTGGACGATAAATGAATAGATGTAGAATAGGTGAGTAGAGATTTAAGTGAATGAATGCTCTGAATAGCTGTTGAATTTACTCTCAGTCTAATGAAATTGTGTATTTTATGAAAAGCAGATGTGCCCAAACTACGCCTACCACATTAACTAATTAATTTTACATTCAATTGAATTAAATATACTTAAAATAATTTTATTTCTTTAAAAAATAAAGTTAGGAAATAGGTATTTTTTGTGTTTTCTTTTTTATGTTAATAAATAAATTGGATAAATAATTAATTATAATTACATTTATTTGCTTCAAATTTTTTTGGAAATTTACAAAGTTATACTATATTTTGTCTTAAACTTGTAAATGCAATGAGTATTTTTAAAAGTATGCAATTCTACAAATGCTTTATTGGCGTCAACTAAAGTAAAACACTTCATTTGCACCCCCTTTTTTACCGGCAAATTTTATTTTTTTTTACTTTTACCCTTTGATGTAGAATTCTAAAGCTCAACCACCAAATCATAAGTTTACTTTTACTATTATGAAACTATAACATTTTCGAATGATATAAAAAAAATCTTCATTTAATTTAAATTTTATCTAAATGTCAATTTACTTGGTTCGACTATTTAAAGAGTCAAAACAAGCTATTATATAACAAATAATATTTTCACCTACATCATAAATCATAACTTATACATATTGTATAGAAATAATCAATTTTTATTTATTTAATTTAAATTTTTCAGTTTTTAACATTAATTTTAAATACTAGTATTTATGTACGTTTATTAAATTTTGACAATTCTCGCAAGAGCCGTTAGATAAACATACGTATAGACGTACAGAAAAACTAATATAAAAATTTCTTTTTATATACATTCCTTTTTTATAAGTTTTACCAGAATATTTTTGTATTTTTATTCATAATTTAATTTGAAAATCATTAAATGAAAATGTAATTTAATATATTTATCACTTATATATAGATGAAATCCTGGCTTGAGTGAAAAATCTTTTGTTAAGAAGTTCAGGCAATCTCCTTTCGAGAAGTAGCTTAGAGGAATCTTAGAACTAATAGTTTGCTTTGTTATCCGTTGGCAAGACCTTCTCAATCGTCAGTCCTTTGTATCTTGTACGAGCCACAACTTTTACCGCGCAGCGATTATTGAAGATATTACCCTTTACTTTCAACTACTTTAACTTTACCTACTTCTATTATGTAATCGTCCGAAATATTCTGTTTGTGTTACAAGTCTTCCAATTTAACTTTTAACTAAATTTAAAATTTTTGTTAAGTGTAAATTGTTTCTTCAAGTTTTAATATCTCTGTATAACGATAGTCATGTAGTAAATCTTATATTGATTAAATAAATGTATTTAATCGAGATGTCAGAATCGTTGTTCCTCTAATACCACCTAAATAATCTAAGGGTCAAATAAATAAATATAACAAAATTAATATCTGTAATAATTTTATTCCACAATACCGTTTATAATTTATTTGTTTAGTTTGAATTTACTATAAAAGAATATAAACAATTATTAAAATTTTAGGTTCAAAATTAAATTAGTTGAAAAATTCATCCCAATAATATTATTTTTAATTAATATCTATTGGGAGTAAAAAATTTAATTATCCAAAACTTATGAAATTTAAAATAAAATTTAAATTCAAATCCTTTTTTCCTTTTTTTTAAATTTCCACAATTTTGGCGATAGATTTATCATTTATTAGCTATGGAAGTTAAGTAATGCCTGATAAAGAAAAAAAAATTGGCCGGTTAGAAAAATTATAATCTAATTTAAAAAAATTTCTAATTTGAAACTCCCATTTTAGGCCCATTGAAAAATGTTATGGCATCTATCCAGATCAAGTGTATGTGATTCCGATAAATTTTTAAATTCTTATGGTACGAAAAAGTATTATTTTTTATGTTATCCGAGGATTTTGAAGAGGAATCGACAATTAAATAACTTACAATTTTATTATTTTTTACTCGTTTATGAAATTAGTTCATAAAATACCTTTAAATTTCAAAGGTATTCGTTAAGTTAAGAATAATCAATTTCAATTAACCCTTTGTATAGATGATTAAAAATTATGAATTTTAATTAAAAAAAGAATATAAATAGAAATGTTATGCGATATAATCACAAAGATTTTTATGATAAAGTCTAAAAAACAAGATGTGTAATTGTAGAGATATAATGTGTAATTGAATTCCACCAGCTGACTGAACGAAATGAATAGTATTTAATATAAAAAATTCAAAGGTATTGGAAGAAAACCACATTCGGAAAAACAAATTCATACTTCCGCTTTTTGCAAACAGATAAACTGGCGTGTCTAAGAATTATATAAAATAACGAGATGCTAAATGTTGGAGTTATATACGTAACATTTTACATTTAAATTATTTTGTGCATATCTGATGAAATCTATTATTGAGAAAAAATATAAAATTGTCAACTCAGCATTAAGGATCTTTTTAAAAAACTCCTGATGCATACGTAGCAGAGGTTGCGGTTGAAGATGTTACTCTTATATTAGTTCCATATCTCCCTTCCTTATTCAGCCCTTCATCTTATTCCAACTTAACCCTCCGGCAAGGTACGGTTGGTTAGATGAAATGTGAAATTGCAAGGGAGAAATAAAGAAAAGGAGTTGGAAGAGTGTTGAGTTAAAGTAACTTTAGTTTATTGAAATTGTTTGTTAGTTCTACTGGAATTAATATTATTGTTATAAATCTAAGTTTCACCCATCAAATCAATTGAGCTTATTTCGTTTCTGAAATCAATAGTGGTAGTTATGAACTTCAGGAAATAAGAAAATTAACGCCAGCACGCGCACAAACACGTAACATACTCACATTCATACATACAGAAACAACACAGAAAGAGACAATAAATATTGTTTATAAATTTCGTATTTCCAATAGGATATAAAACAAACTTTATTAATTATTTTTAATCATGAAATCTTATGTATTCAACCGTATCAGGATTATACCTTATTATTTCCTTGTACGACGAACAAGTATTGTAATCGTGAAAAATATCGGTTTTCAGACTTCAACGGAAATATCCGTTGCGACCAACCTTAAATCCATTTTGACTTGTTTCGGCATAACGTCTCTACGTACGTACCTACGTATTCGCATAACTCAAGAACGATTAGCCGTAGAATGTGGAAATTTTGGATTTAGGATTGTTGTAACATTTAGATATGCACCTCTTCTTTAGATTGCAATTGACTAAACCAAAAGTGTCCAAAAAAGCCCAAAATCCAAAAAGAAATTTGCGTTTAATTTTAGATTTCTGCAGCAATAATCCCAGAGTAATAGCCAAATAAAATTTTAATTAATGAAATATTTGGATCTTATAAGGGAAAAGGACATCGGTTCGAATCAGACTTCATCTCCTTTTCGTTTTTTTAACTTTCTATTTTAATTTAAATATATTGTTTTTGTTAATAATTATTAACCTCTGATCGTAAAAAATGTTTACGATAAACAATAATTCAATAATAACAATAAAATATATATATGAAAAAATATCAGAAGTTATTAATGAAATAAATTTTTTGTACTTTTCATTTTAAAAAAAGTAGGGGATGTCCGGTAGGACATGAAACAAATTATTCGTGAAATCTTTTGTATTCAACGGCATCAAATTGCACTTTATTACTACAAGGATGTTATCGCAAAAAAGTAGGTTTTCAGATTTCAAAGGAAATATCCGTTTTGATCATCCCTGAATCCATTTTGACTAGTTTCAGCGTGACGTATGTACGTACGTATCTCGCATAACTCAAAAACGATAGGTTGTAGGATGTTGTAATTTTGGATTTAGGACTATTTAACATCTAGTTGTGCACATCGTCTTTTGACAAAAAGATCTTTTCTCATCGCCTTTTGTGCAATCGACTGAATCAAAAATGTCCAAAATAAAAAAAAAAATGGATTATATTTGGATTTCTGCAGAAATAACTCCTCAAAAAGAGCTTTTCATGGATATATCATAAGTGGTACTTATTTTCATTGGTTCCAGAGTAATACCCAAATAAAATTTTAATTAATGTTAATAAGTTGATCATTTCGTTTATTAATTTTTTGTTGCCAAACATTTAATCGCTCTTTGGTTTCATATAATTCTTCTGATTTTAATTTGTGTTCACGTTCTCTAGTTTTCAAATTTTCTCTTTCTTTATATTCATCATCGTCTCTTAATATTTTCAATCTTTCCTTGGGCTTACGTTTTCTTTTCCTTTATTTTTATTATCTTCTCTTAAGCTTTCTATTCTTCCTTTGGTTTTAACATTTTCTTCCTCTTTATATCTATCGTATTCTCTTAATTCTTTACTTCTTTCCTTGTTCTTACATTTTCTTCCTCTTCATATTCATCTACTTGTCTTTTTTTGAGATATATTTCTTCATATTTTTTTCTTTTTTCTGTATGGTTGTTTTTTTTTAATTTTTTTATTATTCACCGAGTAATCCAATATTAAAAACTGACTACTTTACACTATAAGGTCGAAAATAACATTCTTAACAAGGAGTTCACTAAACGGAATAATTTTATTGTTATTAACTTTATTTATACTTTCTTTATTTAACAGAAATCTGAAATTTCTGTTAATCAGCAACTCACGACGATACGAATAATACTGATCTAGTAACATGAGTAATAAAGAAACGTCTACTCTATCCTAATATTTCATGTAAATTAATTGAATTAATAGTTATATAAATATTTGATATTAATAAAAATTAATATTTCAGAATTGTGTAACTGTCCACTATATTAACGAAGTGGAGGGTTGTAACTCACTTGCCAATGAAATAAGTTTAAATGAAGTTGAGAAAAAAATGTGTATATGTAATTTAACAAGCGTACAAGGAAATCATGCGGTGACCACATCAGATTTTTTTTAAATATTAGAAAACCAGGTTTTATTAAAGAAATTATATGGCTTAAATTATCTTATTATTTTACGTTTAATCTGTTTTTCCTTTGTATTCAATCCCTCGAATGTCTCTTAAATTACATTCTTCGGCTTTATAAGAGAACAAATAACATTTTTCTGTCCAATGATGAATGCTTCTCTCTTTGGCCAGAATTTTTAACGTACTGGTTTTCCTGTCTCTACTGTCCGACTCGTTTAAGGGACAATAGTATTTAGTAAAACGGAGTTACAGTCCTTTTAAAATAACTATCTTCCTCTGGTCTCCAAATATGTGCCAAGAATACTTTTCGTGCCACATATCTTCTTCAGTTGTAAAAATTTCATATTATACGGGTCCTTGTATAAAAGAGGAAATTATTTCTTCTCAGTTTCATTGTGAAGAAGTACGATTTTCAAACTCATGTAGAAAAGATCTATAAAAATTCTTAATTCCGTAGGATTATGATGCTTACCTAGTAAATTTCAATTAGGAATTTTATCATCATCATGCAATACACCATACTAATTTGTAAGGAAAACGAGGTGCTGTAACTCAGTATTTTTAATATGTAGTTATAGGAAGGTAGAATATGATTTATTTAATAAGAAAATATATGTGTTTGATTTTTTATTACGATTTTCTAATTTCAAAAGTAAAAACAATTACATGTAATTATGCTGATATTTTGTTAAAATTTCCTTTTTTTCCTGAAGCACTCAGAGCATTATTATTAACACTGATAAACATAATTTTTGTTTCCTAACATGCAATATATGATTTTAATCGATTTTTTATGCTGAAAACGAATATGCACTCAGAATATCACTCACCATTTCGGAAAAAGTTTTAAATTCTAATTAAAGAATTTTTTCATTTTTCAACTTATAGTTGACATTTTAAGCACTTATTGTATTTTGTTAGGTCATTTTTTATTGTTCAACTTCATTAACATAATTGTTAAAGTATTAATAAACAATACTAGTCAAAGAAATAAATAATATCATAGTCACATATTATCACACCATATCTAATAATGAAGAGTGAACCTTCATGGACAAGATTAATCATGTGTGTGCAGGTCAAAATACGTAGCTGAAAACACAGCTGTGTTGTTTATATTAAGCTCCGGATTTAGGAATGAATTAATTTTGTTCAGTCCTATTGCTGTCTTATGTTTGTTGCAGTGTCATAATTCCTCGAAAGTGTGTAAATTATATGGAAACCTTTTTTACGTATGCGGTAAGTTTACCGTAAGATCAAATAGAAAAATCATTACAACTTTAATTAAAAAAGCATATGATTTGTACTTTCAGTGTAAAATTGATGATCAGGCAAATACGTTCCTCATATAGTATGCACTAATTTTTCTGTACATTTAAGAGGATTTCTGAAAGCTACAAGGAAAGTTTTGCCATTTGGTGTACCTATGGTTTGGCGTGAACTAAAGTATCAAGTATCATGTAACCGATTGTTACTTTTGTTTGATAAGTATGTCCGGAATATCTAATAAATTTAATCATACTGTAAAATATCCTTCATTGAAATCTGCAATCAAGCCTGAACCTCTTAGTGAAATTATTCCAGTTCCTGAGCCACCTGAGAATGTATGTTTCGAAAGCTGCGATGAAGAATCAAGCAGTACTGAAGAAGACAATAATGATTTTAACGGAGTTATCCTCCGAAAAGCCATATCTTATATTACAAGGTGAATTAGATGACTCGGTTAGGGATTTAAATTTATCAAAAACTTAATCTAAACTGTTAGGATCAAGACTGCAAGGTTGGAATTTATTTCAAAAAAAATACAAAAACTTTGGGCTTTTACAACCGACAAAAAGAACTTTCTCAGTACTTTATTGATGAAAATAATTTGATTTATTGGACAAATACTGATGAGCTTATGTTGCACTTAGGACTCTCTATATATCAAACTAATAAAAATTTTTGTAAAAACAGCGAAGAAGGATAGTCTCGGATTTTTGTACATCAAGCAGAAATTTCTGAATGCAAGTGAAGGAAAGATTAAAGAAGGAATATTTGTTGGTCCTCAAATAAGAGAGTTCGTCAAAGATGATGTATTTAACTTGATGTTAAATAATGTAGAAAGTGCAGCTTTGGCTTCATTTAAAGACGTTAGCGAAAGTTTTCAATTAACACGATATTAGTAATCAACTTCTTACTTCATATAGAGTTAAGGGATGTAATATGTCTTTGAAAATACATTTCCTCCACTCACATCTGGATTTTTTCGAGAACAATCTCGGATACCTAAGTGATAAACACGGTGAATATTTCCACTAAGACAATTCGGAGATGGAAAGCTGATATAAAGGGAATTTGAATACTAAGAAACTGGTCAATTACTGTTGGACATTTATTCGGGATGTGCTTGAGGCTATTTATAAAGAAAAAAATCAGCGAAAACATTCTAACACAGGTATGGCCATGCAAAATTATAAATTTTACAAATTTTAACTATATTTTCTCTTAATTTTTTTTCGAAGCGTAATTTATTTAAAACTAAAGGTGATAGAAAAACTGTATTTACAGATCTGTAATTTTCACATAAAATCAATTCAAGAAATGGTATCACACTTGGAGAACCATTAAAAAAAAAAACTTTTTTTATCTATCAGTGAAATTTAGTGCTTAGGAAGTGCTGAGTATATTTTATGTGTTTGTCACTTAAAATATGAAATATTTTCCTTTTTTTGTTTCATAACCACAAAAATTTATCGACAAATGGGCTTATTCTGTTGTCATTTAACCAAAACAAAACTTCGTTCGAAACAGAAGGTCAAGATTTACGCTCTTTAATTTGAGCAAAATTGATGATTTTACTCTAACTGAGGCCCATTATGATGTTAAAAAGTAGGAAAAAAGGTGCTAAAATAAAAAAATAATTTTTATTGATAAAATTCATTCAGATTCTACAAATATTTCATAGTTCTCATTTAGGTATAGATGATAAAAGGCTAGTTTATTAATTATTTCTATTTATTAATTAATTAATTTCTATTTTAAAGCATGAGCTAATAGGGAAATCCTATTACGCAAAAAACTTAGCACGCGCACGCACACGCGCGCGCTCACACACACACACACACACACACACACACACACACACACACACACACACACCTTACAGCACAAATACGACTGAAGAGACGATTGTAGACTTAATTGTCTCTATGATACACCTACGCAAGCGGTAAATGTCATCACAGATAAAACATATTATTTCCTTTGAGTTTTGAAATTTAATTACTTTACTTACTTTTGAAAATGAAATACATTTATATGTTACATTTCCCGAAATGTATAATATCCATAATATTAGAAGATATTACGTGGTCATTATTTCGTTCATAATGATATATTAATGCTGCTGTTAAATTAATTTATTGTACCATATTTCGTTTTTAATTTCGGTTTTTTCATTTTGACATTACTGAAAAATATAAGAAACACATCGTTGGTGAATTTAGATGCATGAATTTTGTATGTATGTGAACAGTATTTACTCTGTGCAATAGAATTTGTCATCTCTTTTTGTTACTAACCGACAGGATTGTTGGTCTTACAATTAACAGTTAGCAAAACAATATTGTTATTATTTATAGGTCATAATTTTGAAAAGAAATTTTCTGCATTTTGATAGATTCATAACCAACGTTATGTATCTATTTCGATTGTTTCCATCTAACCTATCCATATTTCTGTTATTATTAATATTAAAAAGAAAAATCTGCCTTTTTAAAATATGGATTCAAAATTAAACTATAAATTTTTTTTTATAAAATATTTTGGGGTTTGAAATTTAATTGAAAGATAATTATCAACATCTCTTCTTGAAAAATTATTTTCAGTTTTCATAAAATAAAAACGTCGAAAGACTGAAAAATAAATATTACAGATCATATTTAAAGATTTATTATATCCTATATCAGTACTAAAATTTAATCCGATTACATTATATCTTTTTTTATACCTAAGATGTGTTTAAAAAAGAGTTTGGGATTTGAATACTAGATCGTGGATACCGGGCGTTCTTTGGTGGTTGGATTTCAATTAATTACACTTCTCAGGAGTGGTCGATCTGAGATTAAACTCGTACAAGACTATACTTCATTCACATTCATACATATCATCTTCATTTATCTTCTGAAGTAATACCTTACAGCGGTTCCAGAGGCTAAAAACAGAAAAAGAGAGTAGACTGATCGACATAAAAATTTCGGCTCTTATCATTACCAAAAGTAGCAATACATTGGAATTTTCATGTTTCACAAGTCACTGACATGTTTTTACTTAAAAACTCATCAGTACAGTAACAGAACTTAATGAATTAAATTCAGTCATGTTCCAAAATTTAAAAAAAACTTCATTCGCACGAATTACATGGTATTCTGGCTTGATTCAGAGACTCAAAATATCACGGTACGCGAAATAATATTATAAAATAAAATTAGCTCTCAATTTTCGCTGTACTACTCACAAAATAACTCAGTAATATGGAAGGAAACGGATTCAAGCATTCATAAATTTTTTAATAACAACATTGATTAAAAAAAGTCATTTAGCCTAATAGTTCTTTTATTTTATACAAACATCTTTCTATATAGTTGTATTTAAGAAATGCAGTCCCAAGAATTTTGATTTGGAGACAATTATACATTAACAAAGACGAAAATCATTACTATTTAACATCCATAATAATATACTTTTATTACCTAAAAGTGTTGTTAATATTTTTTATTTAATAGGAAAAAACACATACTACCCAATTAGTTGACATTTCTGAATGATGATATAAAGAATGAGTAAATGCTATCGTATGAAAATATTTTTTTACATTTGGGCCATCAATTTTTTTTTTTTTGACAAACGTGGTTTCGACAGTTTCAAAGTTCAGATTTTTATAATGGTATAACATTTTATAAAGAAATTTTATACTGAAATATGATTCCTGTTCTTTTAAAAAAGCTAAATAATGCGTGTAAACAGAATGAAATCTGGTCCAACGATCGTTATGATTCATTAATACATATCGGTTTCAGTTTATCACCCTCACAAATGAAACCGTTATGTATTAACGAATCATAAGATTAAATCATTCTATATTCTGTTTAAATCCTACTGAATTCTATTATTATAATTAGGAGGACCTACTCAAATATAAAATTAAAAATAATTTAAAGAAAGATATATGTAATTAAGATGATGATAAAATAAATAAAACGAAGAAGAAGAGTTAAAAACTGTAAAACCTAAATTAGGATATAAAATTTTAAGCCATATATTTTTATAATATTCAAATGGAAGGCAGTTGCATTACGACGACCTCTTTCTTACATTCTAATATGTTCAAATTTCATAATTTTATTCTACTAGTTCTCTACAGCAGGTTTTTATGTTGGCAATTGTTCTTATGCCATTTTTATTCTGTCTCCCTTCGATTCTTCCTTTTAGAATGACTCCTTTACTTAGAAGCATGCATCCTAATTTTAATCCTTTCTTCCCTGTTCATATTTCTTAGTTTAAAATGTTTTTTTTTTTTTGTTAACACCGCCAGGGCAATTGGACCCACCGTTAGGCATAACTCAGTCGCCGCGGAGTGTCGTGGCAGCAGATTACCCTGCCCCCTCCCTGTCTTGG
>JAAAKQ030094802.1:0-14587 GCA_010016005.3 Zanna intricata
ACTCAGCCCGGGTTTTCCAATTGACCCTTAAATCAAGGCCCGAGTGCAATCTCTCAAGTTCCCTAACCACTCTGTCACGCATCAAACAGTAAAATGACTGAAGAGCACAAAAAAAATGTACTAATATCCAAAAATTACAAAATTTACATTCATCTCTGAAGGATGAAGCCTTAGCTATCATTAAAAATCTGCCGGTAACAAATGAAAATTACGTTAATGCTCTAGAATTATTAAAAACACGATTTAAATTACATTTTATATTGCTGAAAATTAAATACAAAACAAAAAGAAAATAGTAATCAATCAAATCATGACTGAACTAATCTAACTCAGAAAATTAGAAGATCCGTTTCAAATTATAAATTACATATGCCTTCTGAAAAACAACCGATTAGTATTGAAACCCTTTGTGTATACTTACTGGCAAACGCTAAAAATATGAATGCTCAGTTTAAAACATCTTCCGACAAATTATTGCTTAATAATTTGATTATCATATTGATATATGATATATATATGTATATTTATAACAATATTAATAATATTGACAACAATTATAGTACTTCTGTATCAGAAAACCAACCGATCATTCTCTACTTGAACACTAGACCACGGCGGTCCAATTATGACTTATAACGGGCAGAGGCTATATTTTTTTTTTACTTAAAACTTTAAGTAAAACTAATACAGCACAATTCATATGCCTTCAATCTAGCTTTTCATTTAAAATTAGTTTCTGATCCGACTTCACTGTCGTTTATTGCAGCATTTATAAGATTTATATCGCGCAGGGGTATTCCCACTTGAGTCTTTTCTCATAACGGTTCAAATTTCCATTCCGCCATAAATATACTTTATAAATTGTATCAATTTTTAAATTTAGAAAAACTAAAATCAGATATTCAAGAGTTCACTACTACACAAGGTATAATCTGGTCATTTATTTCTTCTTTTTCATCCCGTTTTTTGGTGGTTTGTGGTTGTGGGAAAGCGTAATCAAAGACATTAAATTTCATATATGTCGTGTAATTGGACAAATAATCCTTAATTTTGAAGAATTTCTGAAATACTGAGAAATTCTTTACAAAAAATAAGTCTTAATATTAGTTACACATTTTGCTTGTTAAACGATCATCTTCAGTACATACGGATGCATTAATGAAAGTAAATATAAATACAAACAAAGAAAAGAAATATAAAAAAAAAAAAATAACATAACTTAGGAAACTCTCTCTTTATCTGTTTAGCCTCCGGAACTACCGTACGGTATTACTTCAGAGGAAGAATGAGGATGATATACATGAATGTGAATAAAGTGTAGTCTTTCACAATCTTAGATCGATCACTCCTGACAAGTGTGGTTAATTGAAACCCAACCACCAAAGAACACCGGTATCCACGATACCAGTGGAAAAATATTATTTATAAGCATGTTTAAAAAAATTCTGTATAATAAAAAAATAATTCAATACCCTTAGGAAATCTCAAATCAAAGGTGGAAGGTTAACTTAAATATAATCTACTACCTTTTTTTTTTTTTTTTTTCTTTTTTTTTAACGATAATAAGGAATGCCATTTACGCACGTCACCGCGGGGTTGTGTCGGGCTCGGACCCAGCACGCTATCCGTCCCAGACTAACTAACAAAGCTAACAGGTTAAGATGTTATTAGGCGTATATGACCTGCCCCATACCGACTAAACCTTCCTCACTGCTCTTCACCGCCCCGAGACCGGACCCCTCAATTAAGCATAACTCAGTCTCGGGGGGAATATTCCGACTGTACTCGGAATTTCTTCTCTTCATCCATCTCTCCCAGGATCTGTAACATATAAATAAAAAAAAATAAGATAACCATTCGCCCATCATCACACACACACACACACACACACACACACACACACACACCACACCAAAAAAAAGAAGTAATTATCTACTACTTAAACTCCCTATCGTCCCTATTCCTTCCCATAATGCTGCGTCGGATAACACATTACTTTATCTCAAGTGTATTAGATAAATAACAACGTTCAATAGAATTATGAAAAAGTCGAGAGAAATCACAACAAAATATGGTGTTCATCTTCACTAAAATTATTACAGTCGGAATGATAGAAGGCTTCGTTAATTTATCGTTGGAAGGAAAGAAAGATGAAAAAAGTGTTACTTAAATACTTTTGATATTAGACTATTTAGAACTTTTGGAAAAGCAAAAGAATTTTTAACAGAAGCTTCCTAACAGATCGAAGACAAAGCTTTGCCAAATGTTTACCTAAAACGAACACGGACTGAAAGAAGGAAAAAATTATTTGAAGTTTAATCGTCGATCGAATAGAAAAAATGAAATAAAAAAGAACCGAACGAGTAACGAAGAAATTTTAATGCGAATATCCGATAGGAAGAAAAATAATTAGAATGATAAAAAAAGAAGAAAAAATTCTTTGTAGGTTTTCATAAAGCTGAGGATCGTCTACAAATTAAAGATCAAACTAGTGAAAAGCGGAAAGAAAAAGAAGATAAAGAGACGCTAAAAGATGTAAAATAAATGAAGATTCTCAGGCTGAGAAAAATATAGGATGATCTGACTAATTCAAGAATAATACGCAGAAGATATTAATTCTAAACGAATTATAAAGAACGATGAATAATAAAAAGTTCACGCATAATCGTTTATAAATATTTATGTACTCGAGCAAATTTATAATAATATAATAAGTATATAATAAGTACAACAGATCTGATTAGTGTAGTAAATAAAATGTAAATTGAATGTTAAAAGCATAACGAATGCTTTTTATTACAAATAATAAACTATCGCATGGAGGTTAAATTAAAAACTGAATTACTTAGTATAGACAAAAACATGATTTTTTAATTTTTGTTCGAGAAAAAATGCATAGACGCAAGAGCAATTTTAAATTATTATTTTTTAACTGATTATAAAATATCAATAATTAAAGAAGTATTTTAGTTTTTTGAGTAATAAGAATGAAACTCTGTTAAGGATTTCTATAAAAAATTGTGAAAAATACAGGAAAAGTTTAAATAAAAATCATCTGTTTGTTTTTTTACAAGATAGTGTTAAGTTATGACTGATAAATAAACAATGAACGCTTTCAATAGCCAACTGTAAATTAAGTAAATTAATACATACAAGTTAAATATTTATGATAAATACAGTACTAATTTTTGCGAGCGCATATAATTGACACTTTTAGCGCGTATAAGTTAGTTTAATATCATCTTGAAGGTTATTAATACAATGTACTAAAAACAAAGTGCTTGAGGGAGGACGATTCTAACGGAATTTTACGAATTTAATTTAAATGCGGCGACAGAGAAATAATATTAACATCGTTCCGAAACTTGTTAATCTACAATTTAAATTAGAAAATATATTTAAATGACGACAGTTTTTATTGATATAACTAGTTCTCTTTTTTTCTTTTTTCTCTTCGTCGCCGCTCTTTCCTGCCCCGAGACTGGACCCAAAACTAAGCATAACTCAGTCTCCGATGGGGAGGAGGGCTTGGATCTTCCTGCCGAATCCAACTCTCTTCACGGTCGTTTGTTTACTTCAACAGCCATTCTCCTTATCCCATCGGACAGTCATTCCCGTTCGATTCTTTCGTCCAAAGAACCAGGAGGCAGGGGAGTCCCCGTGCTTCCTAACCGTAGCCTATCTCCAGAAGGGACGGAATGCGGCTCCACAGAGGACTGTACCCTCCCCTAGTCCACTTTTCTAACTAATCAGTTATCCCATTCCACGTCCTCTTCTTCTTTTTGCTCTCTACCCAGAGATCACTCCCCCAGCCACCTGAAGCCACTCCCAGCCATCAGATTCTGGGAGTCACCCAGCTTCTGATCTTCTCCCATATATAGTTAACCTCCTTTTTTTTTTTTTTTTTTTTCTTTTTTTTTGTTTGTTTTTTTGTTTAACCTCCGGAACCACAATTAAGTATATCTTCAGAGGGGATGAGATGAATGAATTGTAGCGTGTGTGAAAAATGCCATGCCTGGCCGGGATTTGAACCCGGGACCTCCGGATGAAAGGCCGAGACGCTACCACTCGGCCACGGAGGCCGGCCGAGTGGTGGTATAGTTAACCCCCTATATATCGTTAACATCACTTTAAGAAATAACTTCACAGAGACAATTTTAAAACAAATAGAAATGTAATCGGCGATTCTAATCACAGCTTTAACACTGCTTACGTTTGAAAGTATACTTTTATTTTAATAGATTATAGTTTAACAAAATTTTATTCTTACTACAACAATTTTTTTTAGTATTATCTTATGGGAAAACGGAAACGAGAAGTGGTCATATTTTTATATTATCTTTTCTGATTAAAAAAATAAGTTCAATATATTAAAGATTTCTTTGAATCGTTGTAAAGTTAACTATAAAAGATCCGATCGACTGCATACACAGAGATTGTCATTTCGAGTACTTAATAAAGCAGATAAATGAAAAAAATATAAGTAAAAAAAAAAAAAAACTATAAGAGCTAAACTCGGAATTTATTATTAAAAAAATATGCTGTGTTAATTATTTTTTTTTTACTTCGGATCTAAACCAGTGTAAGGGTTGTTAACCATAGAAGAGGAAGACACCAGAACCGAAATTTTCTTTTCATTTATAACATTTTTCAACTTAGAAAATTCGATATTACCGGAGACAACAAACAGATTATATTAAGAGTTGCTCATGAATACCGTAAAACTTTATTGTACAAATACACAGAGGGTGGTAGGAGTTGTCCAATAATTCATTGAAGATGTAACATAGAGAACGAAACAATCGATATAAGCGTGGTCGTTCACTGCTTTAAAGCCTTGATTGAATTACAGTTATAACATTTAAACATTTATCTTATTTTACTTGGAATCGTAACAAAAACGACTTCTTAGTCGTTGATAAAGAAAGTGGGCAGACAAAGGGCCGCTACCGATTTAACGTCTACGTCTTTATTACAAAATTTGTTACAGAACAAAACAGATTTTAAAGGTATCCACTAACAAGTGTGCTTAGGCTAGTGATTCTGTAGCAGGTCCGTTGCTAATAGACCACCGATTTTATCCCATACATATGAAGTTATTCTTATATATAGTATTATGTTTCGTTATTTCCACGGTAGCAGATCACGAGCGAAGTTCGCAGATAGAAAGAGAATAAACCGAAAGAGAATAAACAGAAGACATGCAACCATGCGGCGTGGTTTGAGTGAAAAGAAAAAATATACAAAAACAATTTAAATATCTTCAAACTAATTGAAAAAATATCTGTAAGTGAAATAATCGAACAGGATGAGCCTAAAGATGAAGTCGAATCTACAATTCCAAGGGATCATCCGTATGAAACTATAAAAGATAACGAAAAACATTATGAACACGATGATGACGCAAGCATGGATGATTATCATGCTAAAATTACGAGAAAAATAACACAAACGATTGAATCCGCCGAAGAGTTTGAAAATAAACGCGCGCAGTCAGATTTGAACAAGCAAATTCAAACTGGAGGAATGGTTCCACCAGAGTTTATATCACCCACTGATTTACGCAAGATGGAGATGCTGGCGGAGCTCAGAAGGATGAAATTTTTTTCTTTCGCCTAAAAAAATTTCATCATCACCGGAAGAGTATATAACAGACAGTACTACGTTAAGGTGAATTATTGTAACCGGTCAAAATTTTCGGTAAGAGAGTTTATATTTCTCCATATTTTGAGTTTCCTCAATTTCAACAATGAGGAAAAACCTGGAAGCAATTCTAAACGAATTTTTCGGGAAATATAGTAATAATTTAGTAAACGCAATTTAAAAAAAACAAGTTTATTTCTATTGAAAGGTGAAATAATTATTTTATACACTGATGGGGCTGAACATTATATCGAAATATGAGGTCTGGATTATTATGCACACCGATCCGAAGCAGCTGACGCTATAATTACTGCTGTCCGGTAGCGGTAATAAACACATCATTTAAGACGTAAGGACGATATATCACACGGATGCAAGATTATGCGATTATTTGAGAGTACATACGAATATACTAATGAGCGTATGTCATTTATAATGAATTTCTAGTCGCGTTACATCTTTGCCGATAAATTTGAAGCTTAATAATTTGATTCACGATAAGATTTTATAATCTGTCGACCACCTTATTCCATTTATTAAGAGTTAAGACTTTCCTAAGCCAAATTTCAGTTTTCTTCTCGAATAAAATGTTTAATAACTTAACTTTTTAAGTAAAAATATAAAAGTGAGTTAATAGATTATTACGTAAGAAAGGATTTAAACATAAGTTTATAAAAAACAATGCTAAAAAAATTTATAAAATCTTTCTACAAGCTCTTTTGAGGTAGAATATTCCTAAAAAAACAACGTTAGTCGTTGCTATATTAATACCGTTGTATATTCGATTGAAATATTATTTGCACCGGATCGCTGATCTCAAAGCAATAAATACAAAAAAATATTGCCCGAAGTTTAAAAAAGGTTGAAGAAGCCTGAATCAGAAGACGTAAAAAAACAGAAATTTAACTCTAAATATTATATCAGCTAATTAACTTGGACAAAAATGAAAATGATTTTATGGAAAAACAAATGAAATATTATAAACAACGATAAATAAATACACTATTCCCATCTACATACGGTGCTTCTCAAATGTATAAGGACACTATTAAAAAACTTAATATTTATGCAATATTATTTATTAATCTTTTCAATTTGTCAAGTATTACAATCAATAATTTATTTCTTATAACACTATTTATTTCTTGTAAGACTAAGGGACCATCCCTTAGTCTTCCGGCACGCTTTAACTCTGTCTATTACACTGCCAATCAGAGTGCAACATTATTCTTTGGTAAAGGACTCCCAGATCCCTAGGAGCTTCAATCGAAGTTCTACCTCGTTGTATGTCTTGCAAATAAGAAGTTTTGCTGCCATCTGATCACAGAGATTCTCGATCGGGTTTAAATCTGGAGAACGTGTCGCCATGGAATAACTTTTTCATTACGGTTAACCGTTTCATTGTCGCTCTCGCTTTGCGGTGCGGTGCATTGTCTTGTTGGAACAAAAACTTTTCTCCAAGCAGGATATTTACTGACGGAAACATCACCTCCTCCAGCATATTAGTGTATTTTATTGAGGTATGCAGCCATGTACAAAATTCAGCTCTCCTGGACCTTCACCGGTAATGCACCTCCAACCCATGAGAACATCACCTCCGTGTCGAACAGCCGGGACGATGCAAGCGGGCAAGAACTTTTCAATTCTTGTGCTGCGGACTCTGATCTTCCGTTTTGGAAATAGTTTGCCCCTACTGTCATCGGAAAATACAACACGACGCCAAGCTTCTATCATTCATCCAGTACGTTCTCTGAACGTCAGTAAACAGAGGTTTTTATAATGCATAGCAAGATTCTAGACCGGTCTCAAGAAATCTTCTTGAAACAGTATGGATACTTACTGAAACGACTTCATGGCTCATTTCATTGGCGAGTTCACTAAGTCCTGCCGTCCATTTTTGGATAATCATCCTGTCATTACGCGGGCTGGTTTTTGTTAGGTTTACCAGACTTTGGCTTATCAGCAACAGAACCAGTTTTTTTTGTTCATCACATGCTTTACTAATGTTTAAAATGTTAGCAATATCTCTCTAAAAGTTTTACCTGCCTTCAACAATCCAACAGTCTGGCATTTAAGATGCCAGACTGTTGGCATCTGAAAGATGTGTTAAAAGTGCATTAATTTTACAAATTAATCCACTTAAAATTAAAATGCACTTTTCAAATTCTCAAAGAAAATTAACACACATAACCTACAAAACACAGATGGGATAGCGTTAGAAACCAGTACTACCGATCTGATCTCCATAAATTTCCTCCGATTTTAAAAAACAAATGCATTATATAAAATGACAAAAAAAAAAAAACAGATTTTAATCGTTGTTTTTGAAAATTTTTGAATTAACCTCAAAAATAATTATTTTTATAGTTCACAAAACTCACAATAAAAACTAAAACTTCTGTGCAAAATTTCAAGATTTTAAGTCAAGTAATTTTCAAGCAATCGGCTCTTTTCTATTTAAAAAAACCATAAATTTTCATCGGAAAAAAGAATACAAAAATCGCGATAACATATTCTAAATTAAAGATAGATAAATGTTATTTATACAAAAAAAAAAAATCTTTTTCCCTGTTCTTCAAACCACATGCATTACATTACACAGATTATCAAAAAGTGTCAGGCCATGGTCAGAAAGAAACTAAATTAAGGGTGTCCTTAACACATTTGAGAAGCACTGTAGATTCCTTCTAATAACGGTATTTATGCTTCATCACAACTATCCGTGTAGAATTCAGCTAATTTCCAGTCATTTCGTCATTTCAGGTAATAATTAATCAGTTAATTTATACGATCGCACCATTTCTGCTGCGATATTAGCCAAATTTTCTTCAACTAATATTATTAAGTCTTCAGTTATTATTTCTCAACTGTGTAGCCTCTACCTTACCTAACATTAATTATATAGGGTTAAATGTATGGAGACAACCTTAAGGTTGTTTTCTTCTTTCTCAGATTTTAAAAGAGACTCATTTACTTTTTACTATTTTCGGAAGTTCAGGGTTTATTTAATTTATGTCAAAGCTAATATATTTTTTTTACCGTGCCATTTAACTATATCACATTTGCGCCAAAAACTACTGGGTACAGTCTAATATTTGTAATTGTAATATTGTTAGCACTACTAACAATTCTTAAAGACATCGCCGTTCATTTCAGCACGATGATAATTACTCGTCTTTCTCGATTCAAATAATAAGGCGTCATTTAAAAAGGAATAAAAAAACCGGCTTCTTTTCCGATTTAGAATAAAATCAAACCTTTTTTTTTTACTAGACGATTTTAGGACCCTGCAAACGCACGACAGTTAAAATGTGATAGTGTAAGTGCATCGCATCGTATCACATTTTTGAGGTGACCTTCATTAATTCGTCTCGTCTAAACAGAAAATGATACGCTTTCTTTATTACTTCTAAAATCTAATTTTCTTGGAATAAGTCTTGCACCGTAGGCGTTATCTCCCCGAATTTGATTACTCTTTATCTGTTTCTAGTCGGAATAAGTCCTAATCGTATTAACGGTCTATACAAACTTATACATGTAATATTAGAAAGATCTGATGATGAAGCCGTTTTAGGAATACTTTCGCGCCAGAGCAGCATTGTACAATGCCACAAGCACAAAAATAATAATCCATTTTACTGTTCGAACAAGCAGCTAGTATATGACATTACATTATTTTTACTCTCTGCCGCAAAATTAATAAAAGAAATATTGTTTTCAATTATAATGTTTGCTGTTAATTATGATGTAGATTTTTTTTTTATATAGCTTCTCAAAACGAACGTAGAATAATTTTTAGAAATAACCGCTTCTAACTTAAATAGCTATTGCTTAGAAAATCGACAACGACTGGAAAACCATTATCCAAACTGTACTAAGTTGAGGAGAAAAGGTTAGGTGACAGCTGATGATATACGTAATATTTTAAGAATACCTTCTTACCAATTGTTGTACATTTGTGTTAGGTAAAAAAGTGTTTAAAAAGGCATTTTAATTTGTTTATTTTCATTAGAAATGAAATTTTGGCATAAGTACAATCGCGATTTTTTATCTTTATTATGCAAACGAACTATTAAGGATCATGCTAAAATATAGACCGTTGAATATAAAACGCTTAAATTGGTTTAAATTATTGTTAAAATGAAAAGAGCTGAAACATTTAATATTTGAGAAAGATTTTTCTGTCGGTATAATAAATCATATGTTCTTGTGTTTGTACCTATGTTCACTTACATTTTGTTTCTTTTGTGTTAGGTGCCGTTTTTTTTTAGCTATTTATCATTCAATGTGTTTGGATGCAATAATATAATGTATGCATGGTATTATAGCAGGTAAAGAAAAAGAAACATGTAATTTTGGAGGCCATAAAAAAATCGGACTGAAAGGTAATTAAAACAAATTATATCTGCAGTAAATAATTTTATAAAAATTAACGGCTTATTATTAAAGAAAGTTTTCAGTATTAGTCCGCAAAGATGATAACACGGTTTAAGTCTCGGCAATATTTTCTTTGCCGAAGCAGAACTATAGATATGTTGAAATATTCAGCAAACGTGTTACGGAGTTCCTTGTTATTTCTCCTGTTTTTTCTACTCGCTTTCTTTTAATCCAGAAAATAAATTCTAAGATTGTTTCTTCATAATTCGGCAATAATTTTTTTGCTGTATCGAAAGAATCTGAAGGCGTGTGACAAGATATGGATTCCCGAATACGGGCTCCTTCTCGTAAATTAATGCGTTCAACACGCACGTCGTGGTAACGACGATCACACATCGAATGGTTACAAAATCATAGAATCGGTCTTCTAACTGTTCGGAAAACAGATAATGTTACTTCAAAACAAAAAAAAAAAAAAAATCAACGACATAACATAACGTACGCGACTTAAAAGATAGTCGTAAACTCTTTCGCTACTTCAGTTTTCAAGGGTATCGAAATACGGCTTCATCATATGTTTGCTTAGAGTAGCTAAATTGCCTAGAAAAATGTTCGGTAAGGTTACAATCGATTAAAGTGGACTGTACTCTAATTATATACTATATTATTATTTATATAAATACAGATAACATCATATCCAAAAAAAAAAGAAAAAAAAATGGAATTTTTCTAACTGCCTGGGCGCTAAATGATAGGAACAAACTAAATCTTCTACCCATCAGTCCACTACTCTCATCCAGTACAGTCTTCTTTCTTTCTTTTTTTGTTTAGCCTCTGAAACTACCGAAGTATTACTTCAGAGGATGAATGAGGATCATGTGTATGAATGCGAATGAAGTGTAATCTTGTATGATCTGATGTCAACCGCTCCTGAGAAGTGTAGTTAATTGATACCCAACCACCAGTGTAATCTTGTATGATCTCATGTCAACCGCTCCTGAGAAGTTTGGTTAATTGATACCCAACCACCAAAGTACACCGGTATCCACGAACTAGTATTCAAATCCGTATAAAAGAAACTTCCTTTACTACGATTTGAATCTGAGAAGATTTTGAAGTCGAGAGCTCTTGACTTCGAAATCAGCTGATTTGCGATATCCGGTTAGATCTAAAAGAAATCATTTCACACTGAGAAAGAAGCAAAAATTTCTGCTTATTACAAAAAAATTTAAAACTATCTAATTTTTTTTCAATTCATTCAGTTATTTTTAATATAATTTTCTTTGCTGTTCATGAACTCTCTCTTTATCTGTTTAGCCTCCGGAACTACCGTAAGGTATTAGTTCAGAGGATGAATGAATAACTAAAATTTTAAAATTCACTATAAACTTTATTTTGATTTCCCAAAACGAAAAGTAATGTATTTATGTATTTAGGGTGTATTTATGTATGCTTGTTTCACCGTAGCAGCTCAACAACTGAACCGATTTAGATATAACCGTGCGTTGGAATCCTTGCGTTACCAGAAATGTCATAGAATGTATAAATATGTATATGTGTGTGTATATATATATATATATGCAGTAGTGAAAATTTACCTATTGAAGTACAAACTTTAATGAACTGAATTATTAACCGTGAACTGTGAGGCTCTATCACTGGGTGAGGTTGGTTTGAACTAAATGATTGAATCAATAGGTTGAATAATATGACAAATATAATATAATTAAATTTACGTTAAATGTAAAATAAAATTAAATAATTAAAAAAAAAAATTCTGTTCAATAATAATGGGGTTCCCGTGGGGACTGCGTTGAGACTAAACAGGTGAAATAATGCGAGAACCTCGTTTGAGGGTAGACCAATCATCACCATGATGATGCAACCAATCTTCTGATTTCCAAAATTCAAACGGGGTATTTGCTAGTCTAATACAAAATCACGATGAAACCAAACCAGTTTCAAAAATTAACTGATATACTCAGAAATGGACCTCATTTAAGGTTGATTAGCATACGAACTGTTTACAAAGTTACATCTGTTACAAGAAATATTAATATGAAAGCAAATTCTTAGATAAAACTATATCAATATTTTTATTATACAACTGTTCAAAAAGGAGTGGAATGTATTTAGGGTGTATTGTGTTTGTTCCACCATAGCAGCTCGACGGCTGAACCGATTTAATGTATGACCCCGCGTTGGAATCCTTACGTACTTATATATATATGTTGTTACCACATGCCTATAACTCTGCGATGCGCAAGGATGAGAAAATGTCAGCGGGAGTGCAGTATACTTACGCGCGTACACAGGCGGGCACTCCCACTACACTACCTAGCTACTCGCGCATATACCCCACCATATCGGCGTTGTCCCACCACTGCAGGCTCTAATAAATAAAGGCATCTTGGCATGAAGCGGGACTTCACGGTCGATTTTATTCTCCACCTAGCAGTTGAAGTGAAGTGGGTGGACGTGTTGTAAAGTGCTCCTTTGATAGTGTGTGTTAGTACAGTGCAGGTGTGTGTCAGTGTTAGTGTGAGGGTTAGTACCTGAATTCCGATGCCGACCACCTAGGACGACCGACTACTGCGAGGGGCGAACTTCACCACTTGCATTGTTTGACCATCCGGTCAAACAATACAGATAAGCGTCAACTGCTTTTATATACATTTTTCTAATATTATTTGTGAACTATAAATAATATTAAATGATTTAATTTCTACTTTTAAGTTAGAAATATAATTAAAATATTTATATTTTAATTTAATTTTTTTAGTCATAATAATACATATGTAATTTATAATATTTCGGCATTAATTAACCCAGTGTTTCTGGACTTTTAACTGATATTAATATAATATTTTTTAATTTTAATATATAATAAATTTTTCACGTCGAAAAATGGATTGCGAAGCGGGGACTGCGCCACGCGCTAGGACCCGTTCGGCGTCCTCCATCGCCTCCGTGTCTAATGATTCGGACCGCGGTGTGAGGAAAGACTCGCTTGAGCACCAGCCCAAGCGAGCTAAGAAGGCACCAGGTAACTCTGGGCCTGAGGGGAGCTCCCCTAAGCCTCCAAGGTCAGCATCTGCCGCATCAGGCCGCACTGGCTCATCCATGGGGGCCATGGAAACAAATAATGGCAATCCCGACGTCCCGGCTCAGGAGCCAAAGGGGAAAATCCCCCCAATAATGCTAGACAGCCCGTCCGACTGGACAAGGCTTTGCAAATTACTGCAAGCACTTATAAGAGGGAGGCTCGTATGCAAATGCACGGGTCTCTCAATGCGCCTTCAATTAGGCAGCGAGGCGGACTACAGAGCGGTTCAATCCTACCTGCAGTCAAAAGGTGTGGCTTACCACACCTATCAGTTGTCCAAGGACAAAGAGTTAAAGGTGGTCTGCAGAGGACTGCCATTCAGCGTAGATACCGGGGATATCTTCGCTGAATTGACGGACATCGGATTCGATGTCGCGTCTGTCAGGGAAGTTACCAACAGGAGTGGTAAGGAAACAGCCATCTGCATAGTCGCACTTCGGAGGACTCCAAACGTGCGTACCATATATGACGTTGACACCCTGTTTTGTTGCAGGGTGAAAATGGCGGCATATGTAGCACGGGAAGGACCCCCCCCCCCAATGTCATAGATGCCAAAAATAGGGGCACTCGAGCAATTATTGATCATGTCTGTTTAATTGCGTTAAATGCGCGGGGCAGCATTAGACTGCCACGTGCGAAGAAAAAACCAGGGATACCCCTGCCGCTTACGTCAACTGCAAGGGCGATCACCCCGCAAATTACAGAGAGTGCGGCTACTACAAGAATGTAGTAGCAAAACAGACTGGCGCTGCCAAGCCGGCCACCATCCCAACCCCCGTAGGGGAAGACACCCACCAAGTGACGATTCCGGCCTCCACACCACCCCTCCCGTTCTTAGCCCAGAAGGGCTGTGGCCATTTTCTTGGATGTTGTCAAAGCTTTCGACAGGATGTGGCACGAGGGCCTGTTATACAAGCTCGCGCGCTCCTCCCTGCCGAGGGAACTGGTCGTGCTGTTGCGGTCCTACCTGATGGACAGGAAATTCCACGTCTTGTTGGGAGAGTCGGTGTGCGCCGACTGACCCATCACCGCTGGAGTTCCGCAAGGTGCTGTCATCTCCCCTCTGCTATACACGTTACACGTTTTACACCAACGATATACCGTGTCTGGCCAGGGTGAAATGCAACCTGTACGCAGATGATACCGCGTTCTTCTATACGTCGTCTAACGTCGAATTCGCGGTAGGGAAGCTGCAGAGACAGCTGGACGGGCTGGAGGAGTGGCTTGAGAGGTCGAGGACTAAGGTGAACGGCGATAAGTTGGCAGCCGATATCTTCGCGCCTCCCAAGAAACGAAAACGGCCAAGACGCCAGCTGGAAATCTGTGGCGATTCTATCGAATTCCAGAAATCGGCTAAGTATCTGGGTGTAATCCTTCACGACCAGCTGACCTTCCGGGAACACATTTCTAGTGTGACCGCGAGGGCTAAGCAGGCTCGAGCGGCATTGTACCCGGTACTTA
>JAAAKQ030094824.1:0-14585 GCA_010016005.3 Zanna intricata
CCCTATTTATCTAAATCTCATTCATTTAGATTTCTTGATAAATAAAGAAAACACTGTAAAATTCAGAAAAATTGATTCAAGCAGCATGAACACTGTACTGTTTATTTTTCTTTTACTCATTGTCACTTATAAGATTGACACACTGTTTGATACTTTATTCATAAAACTTGGTGCTCCATTTTGATCACTGTATAGAAGATTGTCAAATATGTAACCCTTATCAATGACAGATGAATATTTCATGTTGTTGTGCTTCTTTTGCATTATACTTACCTAATTTTATTCAGATTTTAACCCTGAATAGTGTAAGTATAATTTATAGAACTTGATTTTTTAACTCATTTTGAATATTAATTAAAAAAAAAAAAATTTCAATAAAATTTTCATTAAACCTACTCTATATGTACTAACTAACAAAAAGCAATGTTTTTTATTATTGTATTTCATATCTAAAAAAATTTAAAAAATTTAACATATTTTTTACGGAACAATATCAAACAAATATTTATTGCTACAAGTTTGATTTGATGAGTGATCTGATTTTTATATAAATCAGATTTTTATTAAATGGCGTTTTTTACAAATTTATTGGAGAACATAGAATGTACTTAAATATATATTCTGAGGAATTATATAGAAGCATATTACTTTCACCCAGTCTCTTTTCTTATCTAGGTTATAATTTAGTTCTTATCCAGTATAATCATTAAAATAATTTCATATGTGTGATTTTTATTATGTCTTGTACTTCTTGAAAAAATATACTTTTTTTTTTATAAAAGTTAAATCATCCAGTATTGTGTTTTAAGAGTAGAAAATCTGTATTTTTATTAAGACATCTAACCACTGATTTTCTAATAGAATTTTTTATATATATAAAAAAATTAATTATGTACAATAAGGTTTTGAAGATTGGTAAAATAGAAAGTTTTATCCCATTTCTAATCGCTTTCAGTATGTTATGCTTGTAATTAAATTAAAAAACTATAATATTTTGTTGTAATATATTTATGTATTATATTAAAGTGTATGTGATCTGAATTTGTAATTCAAAATATGGTTGTAAATTGTTTCATTGTGATTTATATAGTAAGAAAGTGTAAATTATACAAAGTATATTACAGTATTTATAATTTTAATTAATAAATTTATAATAATAATAATAATAATAATAAATTGTTAAAATACAAATAAAGATTGTTGAGTAAAATTTCATTATATTAATATTTCATTTATATTGGTAATGTATCACATATTATTAATGATAGTTTGGTCCAAAGGATATATATATATTTTTTTAATATTATAACTTTATATTTCTGTTTTATTTATTTACTTTGAAATGCCAGCATTTTTTTTGTCAAAAGAATAACATTAAGACTTTGTAAAATGAAACAAAAGTTTTTTTTTAATTGCAATTCTATTTCATTTTATTTTACTAGAGGAAATCACATTTAATTTCAACTTGAACTAAAATAGTAATCTAAATAAAATATGCAAAAATTTTAATAATTTATATTTTTTTATTTTTTTATCGTGCATATGTTATTACTGATAAAATAAAATTGTATATAATTTTTTGAATGTTTTTTTAAAATTAATTTTATTTAAAAAAAATATCATTTAAATTTTTATTATGTATACTAGTTTTGAAAATGATTATTTTTACTTTAACAAATTTTTTTTGTCTGATTATTTCTAACAATCAACAACGATATTAACATTTCTTTTTTTAATATTCAATTTCAGCTGAAAATATTTATTTTTTATTGAACTATATAAAAATTTCCATACAAATTAATGGCTAGAGTAATCTTTTTTTTGTTGTGGAATTAAACGTTTTTTTTTAAATTATGAATTCTTACTTATAGTTTATTTACAGCTATGCACATAAAACTTATAGCTATCTGAAGAAATAAATTAGTATTAGTTAATTTTCACATTTAAGATTTTGTTTAGACTCTTAATAAAGTTATAAATGAAATATTCTTAAAATACGTAATTAAAAACTTAAGTCATCTTTATGGCCATCCTCAGTAACTGGTGCTGCTGTTTTGACAATGATGTTAGATGATGTTACATGAATTATATGCCAAGGTAAAAAGTATGTGCAATTTGAATTGTGCTTTTATCTACTACATTGTTATGTATTTTTATATGTTTGTATATTGTAATGTTCAAGTGTTAAGATTTCCTTTATAATGTGTATCTAGAATGTAAAATTGTCAGTATTAGCTGATTTGTGATTTGTTTACATGAGATGGTTAGCAAACTGTTGACTTTATCCTGTAGAAAATTTTTTATGTATTCATCTGTGAATAATCCCATTCATTCAGTTTAGAGCATTGTACAGTTTTTGTATTAAGGGAATTGGGAGTTTACTTGATTATTGTCAGTGTATAATGACTATTTTTGATTTTGTTTGCTGTTCTGAAGTGTATCCTTCTTTTTTTTTTATTTCTGTAATTTAAAATTAATATCATTGGCAGTCATCAGAGATTCAAAACAAATTTAAAATTTAAAAGATACAAAATTTTAGTACTAATCCTAATAGAACAAAATCCTATTGTTCTCTCTTTTGTGAGCTGGTTACATTTGTTTTATAGATTGTATCAGCTCAGGAAAGGTACTGTAGGTTGTTGTGTAAAACATTTACATTATGATGGTTAATCATGAAGATTATACAAAATTATTAATTGAAGCAATCTACAAAGGAAAGGGTGTATAGATCCAAATGGGATATTTAGATAAATCATAGTTTAATCTTTCAGTTTTCATAATCTTATATCTTGTTTTTCTTTAAAATCACTTGTCTAGATCACATAAAGTTGTTCTATTTTTTAAATGAGTTACAGATGATAATACCTAAAAAAAAGTTTAATTACGAATAATCAAACTTTTTCTTAAATAAATCTTCTTTCTCGAATCAATTTCTTTTTAAATATATTTGTACTATTTTAATAATAAAAGTCTCTTAATACTACATGTAGTTAATTTTGAAAAGTTAAACTAAATGAAAAATTGTAAATAAAAATAGTATATAGTATTCCAAAAGAATAAATAAATTTAAAAAAATAACTTTAGTAAAAAATATTTATGAAAAAATTAAGCTGTTTTAATTAAAATAACTAGTGTTTTTCATAGTGAGTTAAATAGACTCTACCAGACTTTTCTTCTTCCAAAAATTTGTTTAGGGATTTAATATCTTTAAGGTGTTATGGTGTAACAACCTCAATATACATCTTAAGATCAGAAAGCTTCAATGTTACGTGTTTCTGTTGCTGCTGTATGGGATGGAGGCTTGGATGCTTAAAAAGAATGTCTGGAGACATTTGAAATGTGGGTGTATAGAAGGGTTCTGAGGATAAGCTGAGTGAGCAGAATAACAAACCAGAAGATGTTGAAGAGATTGGAAATGGAGAGAGAACTTGTAAATACGATTAAAATCAGGAAACTGCAAAACCTGGGGCACGTGTTGAGGGATAAGAAGTATGTGTTGCTGCAAACTATTATAAAAGGGAAGGTACAAGGCAAAAGAAGTATAGATAGAAAATGTATTTCCTTGTTAAATAACCTAAGACAATGGTTCAGCGGTAGTTCAATTGACTTGTTCCGAGGTGTAACATCATAAGTAAAAATTGCCATGATGATAGCCAACCTTCATAAAGGAAACTACACATAAAGAAGAAGAAATAGCAAAAGAAAACTGCTTCCATCCTTATTAGTTTATTATTTTTTTATTTCTTGTCTTTCTTCTTTATATGCACTCTTTTACTTCATTTGTCATGTTCATTCTATTCTCATTCCAGACACTTGAACTCTGTTATTAAATCTCATGATGAGTAAATATGCAAAATGAAATTAATCAGATTTCCCACCAAAATAGATCTGATCAAGACATGTTTATTAGCTTCAATTTTCAAGATTTTGACATTTTTCTAGGATATGTGCTTCAAAATATGTTTAAATAATAATGGTTTATAATAATATAATATGTTTAATATATGATTAAAATGTGGTCACTGAAAAAAAAAAGGATATGAAATATTATAAGCCAATTTTCTGTAAATCAATTTAATTTTTAATTTTATATTGGGGCAAATTTTTTAACTTACATATATTTTGCATCATATTTAATTTGTTACTTTACACCATTTGTTATTTTGCATCATATTTAATTTGTTACTTTACACCATTTGTTATTTTGCATCATATTTAATTTGTTACTTTACACCATTTGTTATTTTACATCATATTTAATTTGTTATACAAAACAGCAGCATTAAATGTTACTAAAACAGGTTTTCATGATAGCAGTTGAAAACAGTAAGATAAAAGTTAAAAACCCAAAAGTTGAAATAAATTTGGTTTATCTTAGTATTAAAATTTAATTATTCTGAATAATGTTTCATTTATGGAAGGAACGAACAAAAAAAAATTGAAATTACTCTCAGTAATGGTTTGGTGGAAGTATATTTTTATTTTTACCTTTTAAAAATATTAAACATCGCATATGTAACTAAATTATGCATTGCATAAATAAATTCAAACTTTATCACAAAAAAAAAAAAATACATATATATTTTTATTTTTATGCTTCCAGTTTTACTTTACATCACAAATTGCTAATCTGTATGGAATTTTTTCTTTAATTTTGTCTATACAGTTACTTTTCTATTAATTTATACTGTAGTTTCAATGCTGATTTTTTTTCCCTTAGGAAAATAGAAATGTATATTTTTTTCTAAAGTAGTAAATTGAATGATTCAAAGGACCAAATAATGTATTACGTGAAATCTATATTACCTTGATGTGTTATTAATAAATCCTTAATATAGTTCATGTTAATATAAATGGTTTTATTACTTTTAAGAGTAAAGGATGAGAAAAATATTTTTATAATTTTTTTTTTTCCAGTAAAAGCTACATGTATTATATCATTAAGACTTTATTGTAAATGAATTGATTTATATATATATATATATATATGTGTGTGTGTGTGTGTGTGTGTGTGTGCGTGCGCACACACGTGTGTGTGTGATTTTTGTTCTAATTTTATCATTTGGTAATTATAAAACATTATTAATTTAAGTTAGAAAGATTTTCAAACTGCTTAGAGTAAATTGATTGCAATTTCAGAAAACAAAAGAAATTCATGGTTACTTCAGAAATTTTATTGGGTTACTTTTAAACTGGTATAAAATTTTTTCTTGTCCTTTATTCATTGCTACACATAGAGGAATTACTTATATACATATATTATGTAGTATTATTAATTGTTATAAATTATGTAAAATAATTAATGTATATTGTATTATATATAATATATATTCTGCAATAAAATATTTGTATAATGTAGAATAAAACAATATAAAAACTGAATTAGATTTCTTAATTTGTATATAAAATTATTTATATAAATACTCGTTTAAATACATAATTATTTAACAAAAATAAATATAATATTAAATAGGTATTTTATATATTTTTACTTTAAATTTATTTTGTTAATGTAGTGTATGTATATGTATGTTTTATAATTATTATTGATTAACCTAGAAAATATATATATATTTTTTTTGTATTCCTTACATCTCAGTTTCTGTTAAAACAGTGAGAATGTTTATGAGAAAGTTCTTCTAGCTATTTTTAATGGCTGAAATAACAAAACAAATTTTTTTTTCAATTTCAGAGAAAGAATGGTTTTGGTCTTTTGATGTTTATTTTGTTGTTAAAAATAATATATATATATTATTGAAGTTAATTTATTAAAGTGTATCAAATGTACACTTGACAATTTTTAAACAATTTATTCTGTTTGAACCATTTTAACTGTTTTTTATTGACTAATCACAATAAATAATTTTGAATTTTGACAATAATATAAATAATGACAAAAAATTTAATAAAAGTAATTACAATTAATTTCACTGCTATAAATGGTGGCCAATTTATGTAAGTTACCATGGCATGCAATATAGATATAGTATATATCTATACAATAAAACGATATAGGATATATCCAAAGGGTGATTTTAAAATTAATAAGCATAAAGAGATTTTAAGCATCCATAATAAAACAATTACTGATTTAATTACACATATTTTTCTTAAACTATTTTTATCAATTACTTGTAATATTTATTAAAGCCATGGGTTTTGGAAGGTGTGGATAGTATGAATAAGAATTGCAAATAATTAAAAACAGATATTCATAAAATTTAATATTATTAACAATACAGAAGTTAGTTATATGATATTAACTGTTCATTAAAAATTATAAAATGTAAGACCGGTTATGTATATGGTTACCATTATGGCTGATTAAATGTGTTTATGTTGTTGCACAACCAAGGTTGAAAACGGTAAAGAGTAATGTTAAGAAATTTGAATAGTTAATGTGGGTTAAAGCCCGTAAGGGCTAGACACAGAGGGAGTGGTGTGGCGACCAAAACTGTCACATGGACGTTGTCTTCTCCTACGGAATCAGGATGTTAGTGGGGGTTCAATTTGCCTCAAGACAAATCATGAAGGTATTGAATAATATCAGCTATTAGTCTTTGGCTGAGTTTATAGCTTAATATAAAAAGCAAAAATAAATACAAATAAAACATAAAAACCATAATTAATTTTTTTTTTAAATAATAACTTTTTTCGTTGGTAATTTATGGTAATCCATGATAGTTTAGTAGAAGAGATGTCTGATATATAAGTAGTGTATGAAAGTTAATCTAGATTAAAGTTATGGTAACAAAATATAATAACCATCAATTAAACAATAGCAGTAACAGACATACACAGGCAGTAACAGGTGATTTTGTTTATACTCATACATTCAGTTCACGTATCTTCAACAATCCTAACAAGCTTCTAAGTTAGGTAGGATTTTATTTTTATTTTTTTCATTTAATTTTAAATCGATTTAAAAAGAAACTCTATTTATTTCATATTTACAATTTTATAATTTAGATAAGGTTCGTCTGTTGACGATAAATATTTTTCTGAATGTTTAAGATAAAAATATGTTTTTATTGGTAGTGAAGTTTAATTACATGTATACTATAAATTTTTTCAGTCCTATAAAAATGAAGAAAAAAAGACGTAAATTATCCAGAAATATAAAATATTTCTATAAGGTCAGGCCTTTAATATTTTCTTCTGTAGGTAGATATTTTATATTACTAGTTTATTTAGCCATATCTTTAACTTTTGAAAAGTTATAAAAGATTATAGAAAATCTTTATCTAGGCCTAGTATAATCTATAAAGAAATTATTATTAAACTTTACCAGAAGTGTATATTTTCTGTATTGAAACAACTTGGTGTATTGCTTTATATCGAGATTCAAAGAAAATAATACTGACTTATAATTGTTTATATTGTTCTCATATAATGTTTAATTTTTCATCAACAAATGAGATTTCATTATTTAATATTTTAGGTAAATACTGAAGATGTTAATAGTAAACAAATGAAGTATTAACAATGTTTTAATTTAAAATTGCTTCCATGAATCTGTCAACAATTATAAACTTTTTCTTAATCATCTCAGCTTAAAGTCACATTCATTAATAACAAAAATAAAAGCATAGCTTAATGTAATTAACAGATTAAAATAATAAATTAAATACCATAAAACAAAAAAGAACATTTTTAGGATTTAGATATCTTCTTGTGAGAATCATCATAATATTTACAATGCAGAGAAAGGTCTCTGTAATAAATTGGAGAACCAAAAAACCATTCACAAAAAAATAGTACTTCAAATATAATTCTAGATGTGCCATTCAGTGATTGGATGTGCTATGAAATATTGCGTCATAGTGGATATTGAAATATAATAAAACATGTACATTTATGTTTCACACATGCACACATGTGTGCATTTGTGTCTTATTTTATTAAGTTTTATTTCTGTTTTTTTTTTTACTACCTTCTCATTATATAATGATTAATATTTAACATTTCAAATGGACATCAGATTCTAGATTTAAATTACATTTCTTGTGAACAGTTTTTAAATGTTATCTTGTTTTCCAATTTATTGTAATATTTTCAACTTACCAACAAAATTTTCATCAACAAATGTTGGAGTATATCAAACTAGTAGTTCATTCTCAGTATAGTAAGACATAAATTGCAAATGTTTTAAACAAAGACAATATACAGTAATAAAATAAGGTAATATCTTTATCTTTGGTTTCATATGAGGATGAGTCAAAAATTATCTTCACTTTTCATTCTACAACTTATTTACATAAAGTTATCAAATCCAGACGTACATAATTTTTTTACATAGTTCATTACATTGCCAATGCACTTGGTCCAGCAGTCCAGAAGCTTGTATATTCCCTCTTAGAAGCAGGTTTTCAGTTGGTTGCAAAACCTATCCTGCACATTTAAATCTGTGGAAAATCAACAAAGCATACTTGAATAAGCCAAACAGATGAAAAATGAAAGTCAGTAGGAGTAAGATTTGTGCTGTAGAAAGGGTGTTCCATTACCTCAAAATTCAGCTTGTTGATGGTTTGAATCATATGAACATGTCCTGTGTAAGAGCGAGCTGTCTTGAAACCCATCGTACACAGAATTTATAGAAGCTGAACTTGTCATAGATGATTTGATGGACAGAACAATGACTGATATTCAAAAAAGTCACTATTTCATCAATGGTAACTCACCTATTCACCAGAACCATCTCTCGAATTTGCTGAATCCTGTCATCCATGGTTTAGGTTGACAAGTGTCCTGGCACCTCTTTGTGCATTACACTATCTGGCAACTTTTAAACCTCATGATTCAAAAAAAAAAAAAAAACATTTTTACTGATAAAGCACTGTCTCCAAATTGTGATAAAAGTTTAAAATAAAGTTCAGCCTCTTTCACTTCCTCTGACAAGAGAAATCAGATCAGTGCTCATTGTTCCTCCTTTGTGCAAATTGTAAGTACAGCAGACATATTTACACTGTCATAGTTGGAAGGCAAATGAAATGATCAGGATCAAATTTTGCATAAGTAACTCTAGTCATACCAATTCTAAGACCATCTGCGCAGAAGGAAGTATGATAATCCTGAAGTACTATGACAAAATTATAGATAATTTTTGATTCACCGTTGTATCCTAGGATAAAGTTTTACTTGCTATTACATAAAATTGACCTGATTATAATCTAAGTTTTTTGTTGAGTTGTAAAAATATAAACTTTTATTTTAAAATAATTATGAAATGTTATATTCCAGTGAAAAATTTTAAAAAAGTAACATGTGTATGGCAAGTTCATATGGTATTAAAAAGTTGGATTTAACTTTTTTTTAATATGAATTTAAATTACAATATCTTGTTAAATTAATTACATTTTTTAAATATATTTTATCAGGAATCCTTTTCACTTACTAATTGTTGAAATTTTTATTCCTGGTATTATATAATAATACCAAATTACTTCAGTCACTGAAAACCATACAGTTTAAAGTAGTATATAACATTTAACATTATTAATTACTGCTATTTTGGAATATTCATCATCACTCCAAAAATTATTAAAATTCGAGTTAAAAATTTATTAGATACTACAGTGAATCATAATAAATGAGTATTTATTTTTTATTGATGACATATTAATTGTGTAATTTTTATAAAAATCAAGTTGATGTTGCTGATTTACCAGAAAATATATACTTGCCCCTGACAATGTTTTATTACTCTAAGTTGTATTTTTATTGTAATAGAATATAATTCAATTACTTTTTTAAGCAAAAGAGTGATTGGTTTTTGTTAAAAAATTTGTTGATTTATTCATTGTTCAATTTATATTTACAAATTAATTTTCTATATAAATGATAAAAATTACAAAATTTATTTTTTCATAAGATTAGTTATAGAGCTGTTTGTAAAATTAATTCTTGTCGGTTAGTTTTTACATACAAGTGAATCATCCATCATAGAGTTATACATACTTTGTGTCTTCTTAGAAATACAGAAATCCTACAGAAATACAGAAGCATAAAGTAAGAAAGGTTGAGTAAGTCATTTTAATAAAAGTGCACTTACAAATATAATCACTACAAAATTGTGAGAAGCATTTTATCACATATAAATCTCTTAATTTATTTATAATGTATTATTGTATATCTCAACTTTATTTTTGGACAGCAGATGGATAGAATTCTAAAATTATTATAATGTTAACAGTTTATTTATCTATTTTCTTTTAAATCATTATTATAAATTTCTCTGCATTATAAGACTATTATGTTAAATGCAACTCTAAATATTTATCTGAAATATTTGTCATGTTTTTAAATGAAAGTAAACTCATCTAAGTTACTTTTTTCAGAAAAAAAAAAATAGAAAACAGAATATAGTGTGCTAAGAATTAATGAAGATGAAACAAAAATTGAATTTCTTAAAATTTTATTTGATTTATTTATTTTTTAAATTTGTTTTCCTGAATATGTGTATATAACACTGGCAATTGAAGTATTTGTAATCTTTTTATTTCCAAAATTAATTTAAAAAGAAAAGATGTGATTTTTATGAGTGATCATTGTACTTCTATATAAATAAGTTGTTATAATAATTATTAATCTCTAAAATGAAACAAAAATAATTTTAAGCAGACTGATAAAAGATGTTGGTTATTTGGTGCCAAAGACATAAATGAACTTAGTTAAACATTATTATATTATTTATATTAAACATATTTTCTAATGTAATTTAATGTAGCTTAGTGTTATAGAAATTACTGATTAATATAAATGCCAAAGTGTCAAATATTTAAAGTAGACTGCAGATGATATGTATAGGCCTAATATTATTTGAATCTACATTGTTTTTAAGATGTACTGAAATTATTATTGAGTAATTCAATAAATTTATTATCAGTATTTTGATGTCTTATTAATATTTTCTTCTACATATTCATTCATTTGTTTTAGTTTATCAAGCTATTTATTTGAGTATAAACATATCTTGTATTTGTTGACTTCTGGAAGCGTTAATAAATTATTCCTTCTCTATTTTTTCCTATTTCTTAATTATAGATAATGAGAAAGATTTTTTATACAATTTTAACTAATTATTCTTGTTGCAAGAGATCAAATAACCAAGAAGTCTATTGTGAGTTAAAGATTTTGCCCTACATAAAAGAAATGAAAGAGAAACAACATTTGTAGAATAAATGATTGTTAAATCCCTTTTTGGAAATCAAATACACATGATGTCAACAATTTATAAGTTTATTTATGGTTTATAAAATGTATTTATTTCACTACACTTTAATAATGATAAAGAATAAGAAACTAAAAAAAAACGATAACAAAAAATGGAATAAAAACAGTCTAATTTAAAATGATTTGTAGCAACAATCTGAATAAATCATGGATACAGACCTACAAGTTGCAACAAAATTATGATTAGTGGGAAATGAATGAATAAAAATTAAAAAAAGAACAAAACAAAAGCAAGAGAACAGAAAATGACATTTAGGAAAACAGTGTGTAGAAAACTATGCATAACAAAGTATAGTTTGGAATCAATAGATGAACACAGAAAATTATAAAAACACAAAAGATGATGTAGAAAGAAGTTAAAAAAATATTGAAATTAACAGGAAGTGAAAAAGAGCCAAGTTGACTGAGTTCATAGTATAGAGATGGAATGAAATAGAAAAACATACAATTACTAGAAAGGTTGGTTTATCATGTGGAAATCACCATCACTCCCAAAGCCAAAAGAAACCAAGGTAAGTAAAAACAGAAAGAAAATGATAATGATGGTATTCTCAGTTACGAATCGCAAATTTCGATTATGAATATGCACCAGAAGGACAAAATGAAAATAAAAAAAATTTTATCTGGAGTCTCCATCTTCTCTGCAATGAAGTGTTAAATAAGAGACCAGATCTGTATGTATCAACACCAATTGATAATTCCATCATAGTAACGTACCTACGCATTTGTCAAATCTAATCCAGAATTTATTTTTCAAGCAAAAAATTCCTCAGATTCAAAACGCTCTTGAACCAGACATAGTTGTTTGTGATTTCTGCATGTCTCCCAAGGTGAAAATGATGCTGAAAGGGTTCTTATTTGACCTTAATGACAGTAATAACCATAATATATCATTAAAATTATGATTATTGTAGATCAGTCAGTTGTTACCAGTCACTACTGAATTCCTAGAATTAATTAAATTAGTTTCAGATTCATTTTTAGTTTTTGTTTTGTTATGATCATGGACATGGAAATTTTTTAACAAAAAAGGTAAGCTAGCTGAAGTGATAAGTGAAAAAAATTCCAACATAATGATAAATATGACAGCACACCTGATAGCCATTCCAAAAAAAAAACTACGAATAATGTTTCTAGGAATATACCTTAATGGTGGTTCCGAAGGTTAAACAGACAAAAACAAAATGTTTAAAGGAATGGTGGGTTAAGTGAATGGAGTCACCCACTTAATCAGTTTGGTTTGTTAATTCTGTGAGTTGACAACAGTAATGGTTGGATCAACCTAGGAGTCATAACCTTGAATTAGCTCTGAATAGGTTCTTTTTGAATTTGGCAAGCTAAAGTCAAAACAAAAAACTTCTTCAAGGAACTACACGACCAGATTCAGAAGCTTTGCTAGATTGATCATTCAAAAATTTTCATGTTACTTGTGGTAAGCATCCAGGGTTTGTAGGTGAAAACAGTAACTACTATTTGTAAACTAATTTTCTTTTATTAGTATGTCAGCTGTAGCTTATGTTATATCCATAACACTGATAGAAAAACAATTTTTTTTTAATGTTACTTAAGTGTATTCTTAACTGTGATACCATTTCTTGAATTGCTTTTTTGCATACATTACAGATCTGTAAATACATTTTTCCTATCACCCTTAGTTTTAAATAAATTACGCTTCAAAAAATTTAAGGGATAACATAGTAAAATTTATAATTTTGCATGGCCATAATTGTGTTAGAATGATTTTGCTGATCCTTTTCATTTATCAATAGCCTCGGGCACATCCTGAATTAATGTCCAACAGTAATAGGCTTTGTTAATATTCCACTTCTCTTTATAGCAGCTTTCTATCACCGAAATGTCTTGGTGGAAATGTTCACCATGTTGCTTTTGAAACATATATTCACAGGTGGGTCAGGAACTGAAATAATTTCACTGTGACGTACAGTGCTGATTACAGATTGCAATGAAGTAGATTTTACAATATGTTTAGATTTTTTTGGAAATTCCAGACACGCTTGTTAAACAAAAGTAACAATCTGTGTCATGATCCTTTGGTTCATGCCAAACCATTGGTACACCAAATGGCAAAGCTTTTCGTGTACCTTTCAGCCATCCTCTTAAATATACAGAATAAATAAATATAAAGAAAAATTAGTGCATAATTTATGAGGAGCCCGTGTCTTACCATGATCACCAGTTTTACACTGAAAGTACAAATGATATGCTTTTTTAATTAAAGGTTTTATTGTTTTTTCTACTTGATTTTACCGTAAATTCACCACATACGTAACAAAAGGCATCCACATCATTTACACAATTTCGAGGCAGTATGACACTATACAGTGTTAACAAACTTAAGACAGCAACAAGGCTGAACAAAATTAATTCCTAAATCTAGTGCTTAATACAAACAACACGGCTGTGTTTTCAGCTATATGTTTTAACTGTCACAGACATGATTAATCTTGTTAATGAAGGCTTCCTCTTCAGTATTAATATATGTCATAGTACATGACTATGACATGATTTAATTCTTTGTCTAGTATTGTTTATTTATAGCTTAAAACTTATGCTTTAATTAAAATTTAAAAATTTTTCAAAAATAGTTTGTGATAGAAAGATTCTGAGTTCATATTTGTTTTCAGCATCAAAATAAAGATGAAAATCATGTATTGCATGTTAGGAAAAAAAATTTATGTTTATGTTTATTGATGACTTATACAGTTATACTCCAGTTATCTGCTACTAATAGGTGTATACTTGACTTACAATATAGAATTTATAAATTATGAACAGAAAAAACTTTCAGGGGTTATTATATTAAAGGGTTTATATTAGATGGCAATAAACTGAAAAATATGATATATTTGTGAACAGATAAAAAGAATGTGATGGATATGCTGTTTGCTACTTCTTATTCTTTGTTACAGATTGTTTCAAACTAAAGTTTATATGATTTTTTAATAAAAAATTTAACAGGGTCAAACTTCTTAATATGCTCTATTAGCAATGGTGCAAATTATTAATATTCTTTGCTGATGCAGAACACACGCTAATGGAAAAAATTTCAGCATTGGTATGACAGGTTGAGATTTTTCTGTTAATAGTTATGTGATTCAGTAGTGGTTGCTGTACAACACAGGATTAAAGCAGTATTGTTTTATCTCTTTGTTTATTGTATCCAGTAGTAACAAAGTCCAATAAAATTTGTATGACAATGAGAAATAATTTTCTAATTGAATTAGAAATAGATAACCAAACTGATTCAAACCCATAACCTTTCTTTGTCTGTTTAGCCTCCGGAACTACCGTAAGGTATTACTTCAGAGGATGAATGAGGATGATGTGTATGA
>JAAAKQ030094835.1:0-14585 GCA_010016005.3 Zanna intricata
ACTTCAGTGGTGGTGGATACCGCTGAACGTTCCATTCCCCGTAGCACGGGTCGAGAGAGGATTGCTGGATGGTGGACTCGGGAATTGACGATGATAAAGCGGACTGTGGGCCGACTCAGCAAAGCCGCTCAATCCGAGGGCGACCCTGACCGGCGAGCAGCCCTGTTTGCGGAGCATCGCCGGACGAGGAACAAGTACTTCCATAAGATTAGGTGTTCGAAACAAGATTTCTGGCGCTCTTTTGTACAAGAGAAACAGAGACCCTTGTGGTGTTGTTTATAGAGTTTTAAGTCATAAGCGGAAAACAGACACTCTTCTCTCTGCTCTCTCGACTCAAGATGGTGTTGTTTTAGATAAAGATCAAGGATCCCACCATAAATTCTTCCTACGGTCCTCTGACACTCTTGCCCATTGTAGGTAAGGTTTTCGAGAAGGTTCTATACCTCCACATTAATAGTAGGCTCACTTCTGGTCATCAGTTGATGGACGATCAATATGGTTTCCGTCCGGGTAAGGGCACAGAGGATGCTATTCTTAAAGTCCTAGATGTGGCAGCGGCAAGTGAGTGCAAATATGTACTCGGTGTATTTTTAGACATATCTGGGGTGTTCAACAATTTGTGGTGACCTTCTGCCTTGTTTCAACTACAGCGGCGCAGTTGCACGCAAAATGAATTACTCACTCTCTCAAGCTATTTCAGCAACAGAACCACTGTTCTTCATGATGGTGGCTCTGAGGTAAGAAAGACCCTACCCTGTCTAAAGGATGTCCACAGGGCAGTGTTCTAGGTCCCCTCGTCTGGGTTGTTGAGTTCAATTCCCTGATGAGGTTAAGGTTGCCCAGCGGTTATCGTGTCGTCACTTATGCAGATGACGGGTTTCTGCTGGTCGAAGGAAACTCACGGTTGGAGATAGAAACTGAAGCAACTTGGGCATGTCAGGTTTTGCGGTTGTGGAGTCTTCAGCATAAGATAGTTTTTGGTGCGGAGAAAACCACTATGATGCTATTGTGGGGTCGTCTTCATCCGGCTCACTCCCCACGAGTTGTGATCAACGGCCGCTCAATTAGGTATGTTCCAGTTCAGAAATATCTGGGTGTCATCCTTGATGAGAGACATCTCTTCAGGGAGCACCTTCAGTTTGTAGCAAAGTAAGCAATAGATGCTTTCTTTGGCGTTCGTAGAGTCATTTACCCCGATTGGGAGTTGAATTTCCATACCATGCATATACTTTACAAAGGTATCTGTGAGGCCATAATGCTGTACGCTGCGCCCATCTATGCAGATCATATGAGATTACAAGGTTATAGGGATATTTTATTGCGTGCCCAGCATCTTCTTCTTTTAGCTGTTGTCAGGGGTTACAGAACGGTCTCGAGAGAGGCTGTCTCTGTTATCGCCGGCATGAAACCAATTGACATCCTGGCTACAGAGCGTAGCATATGGTATACTTCTAAGAAGGCTGGCCTTCTTACTTCAGGGCGTATGCGAGAAATAGAAGACCAAGGTTTTGACTCTTGAAAGAGTCAAAACCCCAGGTGGCTAGAGCACGCCGGGGTTAGCTGATTGACCAGAGGTAGGCGCTTTGGCACCGTAGCCTCGGTTAGTTTTGTTTTGGTATCAATGGAGTCGCACTCGGGAGTATTTCTCCCGTGCTTCCGAGCGTGAACATAGTTTGCGTTTGTGAATCTGTTAGAAATGGAGTGCACCCTGTAAGGAAGTTAGGGAATGCGGTTAAGTTGCGATCAACTTATAACGTCTAAGCGGACTTCAAAGTTGATGTTGTATGGGAGTTGATAGCTCTCACACGGGCCAAGCCTGGGGTCCTCAAGGACTTGGTAATTAATAAGTAAGTGCACTCCTTTCTATGAGCTGGCATAGCAAGTTTGTAAAAACGCGGATAGAATAGCATCGTTGCTGTAACAGGTTAAAGCAGGCACGGGGGTCTTCGTGCTTCTGCGATAGTCCTAAACATGTTTCTAAAGTGGGTGGTTTCTCAGTGTCCCGTGTCTTCATCGAAGGCATTGGACACCATCAAAATTATTGGCCTAATATTTACCGATGTGAATGTCCCTCAAGGCATTGTCATCGGTGGCATTTCCCCGAGGTCAGGTGATGTCTGTGGCGTTATCAGACCGAGGTGATAAGACGATCTCCGGTAAAGCCCTTCAGGGCTACAAACGAAGAGGGTGGTGTGACAACCGGTAATGTCACTTGGCGGGCGTTATTCCCCTCGGGGGGGAACTCGAGATGTACTCCCTGTGTCCTGATAAAGCCCATTAGGGCTAGGAACGGAAGGCTGGTGTGGCAACCGGAATGTCACAAGGTGGGTGTTTTTCCCTATGGGGGTTAGGATGTACTCCTTGTACCGTGCAGCTGTGAGGTGTAGCATCATCCAGATGAGGCAGTCTAGGTTAGCAACTGCTGTCGGCGGGACAGGGACTGCACTGCCGAAACCTTGGTAGTCCATGCAGCCATGAGGTGTTGGTCTGTCTTGACGAGGGCAGATGTGATAAAAGTAAATGTCATGCGGGGATAAGTTTAATTAAATTATAAATAAAGTTGAGTCTAATCTGGTCAATTCCGATCTATAAGGGAACTAGGTCTAAATTACTGTTGTTGCGAGCAACATTTTCTTTCCTGGTGTGTTTATTAACTAAATTCTGATAACAAAATGAGATATTTACAGTCACAAGTAGCTTATTAAATTAGAGAACTAGGCATGGGGTTGTGCTTTGATGAACTTAGTTAGCTAATTCAGAGGGTAACGAGTAGGACAGAATGGGAAGAAGCCTACAGCAAAAGCAAAAAGGCTGAGTCAAAATTCATTGATGTAAATGTCTACCGAGGCATTTGCATCAGTGGCATCCCAAACAAGCCCAGGCTGATAACTGTGAAATGTAATCAGTTCGAGGGTCAATAATGATCGGGAGGGGTGGTGTGGCGACCAAAACATCACAAGGTAGGTGTCTTCCCCTACCAGGGTAGGGATGTACTCCCTGTAATTAAGCAGGAAAAATCCAAACCAAAACCTATAATGGAAGCGACATAAGAATTATCTAAAAAGATTGAAGCTAAATTAAAACTTATTAAGTAAGTAAATCTCTTAATGAAATCTCTCAGTTAATGCTATGTTTAACAGAGGAAGAAATAAAGTTTTATGTATGCCATTCATATCTAACTACAAACATGTCCTCACAAATGTTGCAGCCTCAAAAACCAGTAAGTTTGGGAGCATTCACACTGACAAATGAATAAAATGATGCAAAGTAATCAGAGTACACAATTTAAGAATTTAAAAACAAATTTAATTGACCATTTAAATTCTGATGCCAAATGGTAATTTGAATTTTCAAAGTTCTCTGAACAAAGAACGTTATAAATGAAGAAAGATCATGAAAAAATTGGATTAAGAGTCAGTCGCAAGAACCGCATATAATGCTATAAAAAGAAGGCAACAAAGGTAAATAATATTTTGAAAGAACGTTGAGTTTAAATGTATTAAATGAAGCAGGTGTTGGTGAACTTCAATCAGTCAAGAGAATTTTTCAGATTGTTAACTATGAATGATAAATATCTGTTTTGATGTTCTTGAAGAATGGCCAAGTTCAGTTGTATGGCTTAAAGTGTCAAGATCTATATTTGGACTGTTTCTGATTTTATGATTTCCTAAAAACCATACTTCTTCAGAGGATGAGATGAATGAATTGTAGCGCGACTGAAAAATGCCATGCCTGACCGGGATTCAAACCAGGGACCTCCGGATGAAAGGCCGAGATGTCATGAAAACTGAACAGTGGAAAGCTAACAGAACAAAATTTTCCATTTCTATCTATTCAAAGCTTTAACTGTTCACAAAACAATGTGTTTAAAAACTTACTACTAATGGAAGAACGCTATGATACATCCAGTCGAACCCAAATAAAAAGAGACCAAGTGTTGCAGGATAAAAACAAATGAAGCGAATGACTGTCAACAAACAGTCAAACAGTGTTAACTGAAGTTCAATTCAAAAGATCACGAAAAAATCTAGAAAACCTGTGTACACTGATTCTAGGAAATCTGGAAAATATAATTGTGAAAGATATGTGATTATGTTTTAGTAGCACTCATTTAAAAGAAACTGGATATGAAATTGACAAATGTATTATCAACTTATAGAGCGGATCAATAAAAAGAGAGGATGTACTTTCAATCATGAAGTCCAATTAAAACAGCTGAAAACATTTACAATTGGATTACTTTAAAGAAATTTTCTCTCAAGACTTATCAAAAGGTCAACTTAAGAAGCAATCTCTGCTTGACCAGGACAACTGATTTATTCTGGAGGCATTTACAAACTGTGAGGTGTATGATCATATATCAGAAATAATTTCTTGTTAGAAAACTGTTCGAAAGTTTGTATTGAAGCAGTGTGCGAGTCAGTTGGGTCTAACAGAAAACCAACTTCAAAACAAGAATATTAAATTTGACAGCCTGTTTTCAAGAAGTTTTTGTTTCTTGGAATGAGCCTCCTGTTCAAAGAAGCTTTAGACAGACATTATAAAGGAGGAAAATACTATCTTACCAGATATTCAGCTGCCTCTTAGCTTAAAGTTTACAAAACCTCTACAGTTGTTGACATCAAGATAAGGAAAGACTTCCATTTCTGAATGATAATTTTCCAAAAAACCTGTAGTAAAAGGACTGGACAGAAGAAATGTAAAAATAATAATAGCTTATAAATAAGTAAGTAACTATCAGTTCTTAATGTTTTGTTAAAAATATATGAGATCTTCATTGATACTTTTAAGTTTTATTTTTGAACCAAAATCAAATTTACCTGTACTTAAATAAGGTTTTTTCCAAAATCAAACTGCCATTATTTTCTTAAAAATAAATTACAAATTACAGTGTATGTATAGTATTATCAGTTAATCAGTATTAACTGATTTCTACACAACTACTGTATAGTAATCAGTTAATTCTGATTACTCTGTAATCAGAGTAATTCTGATTAATTCTTCAGTTAATTCTGATAGTAATCAGAATTAACTGATTACTATACAGTAACGATTACTGATTAGTGTACAGTAATCAGTATTAACTGGTGGAAGCTGGAAGAACATCTAAAAATCATTATTAGTCACATAAGTGTCCAATATAACATTGGGCAAAGCTAACAGAATTTGCAAAAATACCAAGTTTTTTCTTTCAAATCAATATTCTAATCTAAAAGCTTCTAGAAGCTTCTGTAAAAAGTACATATTGTTCAAGAAGTTACAATATTAGCTATATGAATGTGGATAATATCAGAAAATGCGATTGGGGAAAATTTTAATGAAAAAAGTGTCTTCTGAGGAAATCTGGTGTGCCAAAACATTTTCTGCAACCCTGCTTTTATGCAAGCTTGTCGTTCAAATATATCAGCTGTCATAAACTAGTATCTCTAACCTGAGCAATTATACACATGATGCCACTAGGCAAATTGATAATAGATTTGGAAGTAGCCATTGGAAATAATGACTTCCAGTGCACTGTGTAGTACTGCAAGTAGTCTGGAAAGATTCTGATCTCACCTTGTACATGAGTTAACATACAATAAATAGTCCCATTTAAAAATATTAATTTTATATAGTTATTCTTATAATAACATTTTAGTGCTTGAAAATAGTAATATAAAAAATAATTTGATAATTTTATTTAACATATCAAAAAAAAATATCAATCACTAAAAAGGTACTTACCGGAACAAAAACAGTATATGAATGCACTTCATTGCATTCTAATTTATTATGACATAATAATGCAAATGCACTGGAAGAACCAATACCAACTAATGCAAGAAAAACAGCACATACAGCTGGTCTGGGTGAAAATAGATTACTATGATTATTGTCATCAACTAAATTAAATTTTTGAGCCACTAATAATCCCATTCCAAATATGACTCCATAAGACATGCTGCAATTAGAAAGAAAAAAAAACAAAAATTATTTTCATATATTTGTAACAATAAATGTACAACATAGATTTAGTACAATGACAAACCCCTTAAAGTATATTTCAATTATCTCATCCAAAAAATTAATTAAAAGTAAGTGTCTTAAAAGCCATTATATCTTTATAATATTTTACAAATGGAATATTTGTAAATAATTTACACAACACTGATACATCATACTTTTGTTTATAAACTACAAAAATAAAACAGTTTTTCAAATTTATAAAATTACAATAATAAAGAAAAAGTATTCTATTATATATGCCTCGTTTGGCAAAGAAACAATAGTTCACTAGTTTTGATTTGCAAAAACAATTTTTACACTACAAACTTCTGCTAATAGAGACCTATAAATAGAAAAAAAAAAAAAAATTGTAATTGTGGCCTTTAGAGTTTAATTTAAAAAAAGAAAAGTGTATTCTTTTTTTTAATTTAATAACAGAAATATTATATTTACCAAGGTAAACTATTCAGAGATCTGTTTCTTTCCTTGGTAAAAAAACAAACAGTATGAAACATCTGTAATGAATCCCAGTTAGATATTTTTTTTTTGTTTGGATTAGCAAGCGTTGTTCTACTTTTGATAGCAAATTGTGGGAGAATGGTTTAGAAGGTACAGCTTTTTCAATTCCACAGGCAGAACCATTCCCAACATATCACATAAATATAAAGCACGCAGTACTTTTAACAACCTTAATTTGGATCGAAAGAAAGAAATCAGAATTAAGGGAATTGGTTAATTCTGAGAAAAAATTTTCTAGCAAGAGAAACTACAAAATTATATAATCCTAACCAAAAGAATGCTTTTAAAACCCTACAGGCATTCACTGGCTTCCATTTTGTACTTAATCTTTATGACATTACAATAATATCTTTAAAAAAGTCATAACTGTTGGTGCAGTGATCAACATTTATGCACTGATGATTTACTCAGTAAATCATCAGTGCATAAATAATTTTTCCCAAATAATATGATCATCTCTTAATAAAGATTTTAACTCACAGAATCCATAAATAAAATTTCTACCACATACAGTGATTCCTGCTTTATCAAAGTTTTATAGTGCTAAAATTTTGAGTTCCATGAAGACTGTTTGTTATATGTGTTTTTCGTTTACCTGGTAAGCTAATTAGCTCCAACTGTTCAACAGTGTTTTATTTTTTTTTTTTTAACCTCCGGAATCACAGTCAAGTATTGCATCAGAGGATGAGGATGAACGATATGTAGTGTGTGTGAAAATGCCATGCCTGACCGTGATTCGAACCCCGGACCTCCGGTATGAAAGGCCAAGACGTACCACTTGCGCCACGGAGGCCGGCCTCCATGGTGCGAGTGGTAGTGTCACGGAGCCACTACACTTTTTTATCTAAAGATTTCCAACTGATCCATTCTAAGAGAATTCAAAATGTATCCACTTTCTCTATTTTTTTAATTATTTATACTAAGGAAATTTGAACAGTTTTTATCACTAGTCAAAATTTTTGTTTTCTCAAGCATGATTATTAGCCCTATTTTAGCAGCTTTTTTCCTAATTCTTTAATTTTTTGTTCAGGTTCATTCCAGTTTTTAGCTAATAATGTCATATCATCAGAAAATCCTAAACAGTTAATCTTTAGTCCTTTAGTTTCCAGTCTTATTCCACTGTTATAGTTTAAATTTTTTTCTGTTGTCTAATTACCTTTTCAAGTGCACAGCTATGAGGGCAGTGGAGAAACCTTCATCTCCTTGTCTTGTCTTACGCCAGTTTCAATGGGAAAAGGATCTGATAATTTTCAAAGAAATTCTATTTTAGAGTATGTGTTAATTAATGTTGAAAAAAATGATGGATGGTCTGTCTATCAAATTGTATGCTTTTTGAAAATCATAAGAGTTATAAACATATGTTCTATTTTAAAATTTACAATATTCTATAATATTTTTGAGATTTGCTCTGTGTAAGATTTTTTTTCCTAAATCCACCCTAATATTCACCCAGTTGTGAATCCAATTGAGGTTCAATGCAATTAAGAAAAGCTTTAGGCAGAATCTTGTATGTAACTTGCAAAAGTGAATTTCCCCTGTAGTTATTTGGGTTTGTTTTGAATCCTTTTTTGTGAAGTGGATGGATCAATGCAGCATTAATGTGTAAGGATTCTTATTTATTAAGGATTTTAAATTTCCTCTCTTTTCCGATTCGTGTATTAAATTCTACCAAGAGTATTGATGCTATGTTTATGAGAAATGTCTTTTAATTTATCCGAAAATAGCTGCATTTTTTCTCTGGCTGTACTACTTTCTTTGTTAGTGGGTGCATGTGCATTAACTATCATAAATTTTATTTGTGCTTTTAAATAAATGTAGGAAAAGTCTTTCGTTACAAGATTCGAAGTTTAGAATAGAATTTGTTTATGATGAAACAGTAGCAAGATGTGGCATATTCATTACTCTTGCACCTTTTTTATCCTAATAAATTCTGAAAACTTCTTTCCAAGTCAAAAACATTTTCCTCTATAAACCATGTTTCTTGTAGAGCTGTGATAATGTTTTGAAGTTTTAGAATGACTGTTGGCATTTTAATTTTCCTGCTTTTCAAAGTGAATTAACTTGAAGGTTCTGATAAAGATTGGTTTTTTATCTATCTTTTATCTGTTTAGCCTCTGGAACTACCGTAAGGTATTTACTTCAGTGGATGAATGAGGATGGTGTGGTTTTTTATACTGAATTTTGTTTTTTAAAAGTTTTACAAGTAGTTCCGATTCAACTTTGTGTTGAGGTTTCAGATTCCCCAGAATCCAAATATCTGCTTGCACACACTTGTGAGGTGGATTGCATACCACCTGGGCTAATATTGTTATTAACATAAATCTATCAATAAATAATATTTTTTGGTAATTTCCAGAGAAATTAAAAATATAACCAAGCCTTGGAGACTCGAGCCAGCTGTCTGGAAAACGGGAAACAGACATGACCAACTGCCACCTGATTGAGAAACAGATAAGAGTGGAATTTTTTATATATATACTACCTTTACACACACACACGCACATGCACGCATATCCTTTTTTGATGGGGAAACAAGAATGTCTAAATAAATAAAGATATATCTAAAAACTGAAATTTGTATTGAATAAAATTGTAAAACCAAGCAAAGGTTTTAATCATTTTTAGCAATAATATAAACACATTCATGAAATTAAAATAGCTCAATAAGTGTAAAGGATCAACACACATTACAATTGAAAAAAGACAAATAAATACATTCAACACAAAAAAGTGAATTAAAACTGTGTGGTGTGGCAATGGCTCCTCCATGCACATCAATCTCAAATGAACAAGCTGCAACAATTGTTAGTCGAGATTATTTAATTTTACCATGTTTCCATCTTTATATTCCTTACTTGCCAGATGGACAGAAGGAACCAAGCAGCTTTATAAAATAGGAGTAAAAATAATAGCAGAATAGCTGTAATATGCTGACAAAAAAAATATTTAAAAATTTAAAGAAAAAATAGGTTTCAAGAAATGACAAAAAAACACGAGGCTAATATAATACAGTAAAAAATTTGTCCTCTTCACTACTAACCTGTATCTGTCTAACTTCCATCTATTCCACCACTCATGTATATCATCATCAGTAGTTACAAACAAAGCTTTCCATGGCCTTGTCACAAATACTTTTTCAAAGAAAACCTAAAATAAATAAAAAATTGTTAAATATAAAATATAGCATAGTAACAAAAGAATTCCAATTCACAAAATAGGAATATTATCTGTTAATTACAATAACAATTAATTTTAACTGTTTCAATAAGAAAACAGTTGAAATTAATAACCTGATTTCATTTTCATTTCTAATTTATGTTTTACAGTATACCACATATGTAAAGATGAAACTGGAATTTTTGTATAGAATATACGTTTATTGTATGAAAATGATAAAAAGCATTTTATTCAAAATATTGTCCATCACTAGCTATATATTTTTTCCAACTCCTGACAACTTATGGATGCCACGCCAAAAGAACTGTTGCTCTTTTCAGGCAAACCAGTCATCGAATGCCTACATTTTCGTAAGAAAGCACTGCTCAGCAAGTGTGTGTCCTATTAATGCAAATAAACAGTATAGAAGGAACTAAGTCTGGTGAGTGCTGCATTCAAAACTATTTCCCAACTGAACACCTCAATCGTTTCGTTGATCAGTTTTGCTATGTGAGATGATGTTATCATGAACCAAAATCAGTTTGTGTTGTCTTTTTTTGATTTTCTGATCATTTTTCGCACAAAGCATTATTCAAATTGATGTTGTCAGTAGCATTAAGTATTAATGGTTTCATCAGGTTTTAGCAGCTTGTAATAGATTACACCCTTCTGATCCCATCAAACACAGAGCACTGTCTTCTTTCCATAATGATCTGGCTTTGCAATCAATGTCAATGGTTTGCCTGAAGTTACAAATGATCTTTTACACTTAGAATTCTCAAAATATATCCACCTTTCATCAGCTGAAACAATTCAATGGCGAAATGACTCTTTTGTACCTGGCGAGCAGCATTTCACAAGTGGTTTTTCGGTTTTATTGCTGTATTTCATTTGTTAATGTGGAACCCATTTTCCCATCTTCTAGATCTTTCCTATGGCTTTCAAATCAATGCTGTCCCCAAATCGTAGTTTGTAGGCACAAAATTTGACATTCAACTCTTAACAACAATGCTGTTGTTGTTGTATTAAACTTGTATTGTTGTGAGTTGAAAAGGTTTGTCAGCTGTTAAAGAAAGAACAGGGCGTCAATGACATGGTTTGATGATAAGTACATTGAAAGCTGGGGCCATCTATGAAAAAATTCTGGTTTTATATTTACATACCTGGTATAGAGCGAGTCAAAAGTATGGAACAATCTCAATAACTTTAAAACTGTTCCAAATAGAATAATGTAATTTTCAGGATAAAGTATCGGTCACCTATTTTACCTTTTGACAGGAAATAGTTTCAATTCTTTCTTGGAAGTGGGAGGGGTGGCCCAGGGGTTATAACTCAAATATTTTAAATGGTAAAACTCTTTGCGTGATACATCATTTTAAAGGTCTCTTTAAGACAAGAAAAATGGTAAAAATAAAAAGTTAACAGGAGGTCTGTACCCAATATGGCGAGGGATAAAATTTTAATTTTTAAAATTATTAAATTTAGAAGTTCAAATAATAAAATAAAATTACAATTTAATCTAATTTAATTAAAGTTTTAAAAGTTAAATTTTAATTTAAAAAAAAAATTATTTTTTAACACAAAAAATTGTTTTTGTTACAATTTAATGAGTAAATATAAGTTTGAGTTTAAAAGTGCAAGCAGATTTTTTTGAAGTTATTTTGGTTTTTGAAAACACAACGATGGTAAACCACCCTAAAATTAATTTCGTAATGGGGAAGGGTGCTTAACTAACAATGACGAATACTTTTTTGTCTTTTCTTCATCAATTTTCATCATTAAAAAAAAAAACATTTTCACACAAGAGGTAATCAATTTTTGACACCTAATAATAGCATTCCTAGATGACATTCATCAGGGCAACCTGCCCGAGAACCTAGCTGCGGAGGCGTGCCATAGGCATGAACTGCAGCTAGTAAAATCTATCAGTGTATTTCAATTTCTTTAAACCAACAGCTTGCTCAGCACAAGATTCAAAACTTTTAAGTGATCTGAAGTATGTAGGTTTCAGAATAGTTGACCCCCATCTGGGAAATGGGAATTACTGTCCTTTGTACCGGTGAAAACTTATTTTGCACAGTTCTTAGTGTTATTAACAAACACAACAAGAAGATAACTCTATTTCTTTCTAATTTTTTTTTTGTTTTGATTTTTAGTCAAGTGACTGGAGATAGGTGCAGTCGGTTGCATCGCACAAACAGTACCAGTGGCAGTGGCTATGTTGATTGACCCACCACGTTGTACACTTTTTTCTACAACCAAGAGATAAAAAAAGATAAAGGCAACTTTTTTGTAGAAAATTTAATTTTAAATCGTGCAAGTGGTCTCTAAATTTGACTTGACCAACAGTTTGGTCATGAATAATCCAGCTATTACCCCAAGTTATTAAAACAGCTACCATCTTGAAATCATACTAATCATCTTCAAGAATGTCTTGAATTGCATGAATGTTTTCATTTGTAATGCTGGTCTGAGGACAGCGATCATGTTCCTGATTTTCTACTCGTTCTCGAATTACCTTCAACTCTTCATGCCAGGGAAACACATAAGTCCTTAATAATGTTTGGTTCCTGAACTGTGTAGTCAATCTCTGAAAAATTTCCATCACTTGAACTCCTTCCCGAGCAAGAAATTTTATAATTATGCTTACCGCAGTGGAGGGATGCACTTGCTCCGACATCGTGAACGCTACTGACAAATTGGTTGGGAGTGTGGAATGGCTAGCTCCTAATGACCCCATCCAAGCATACTAGAAGTGCTGGCCTAGTCCTACAACCATAGACACTCAGGAGCAAAAATCCTGTTTGTATTTTATTTACCCTTGTATAACAAACACATTCCATTTACACTATTGACTTAAATATTCATTTTGTAAATGATGTATGTTCATAACTATTCATAAACTTTGGGCAGTGAAGATATTAATTATGATAATCTATCATTTTATCTTTGGTATACAGGACAGGCATATTCTAAAATGGTAATTTTAGAAAAGAACCTTTGGTCATAAGCGGTTACTTTGCCACTGTGATCATAAGCTTGGTTTCATCATAAAGTATTTCTCAACTTTATATAATTTAACTTATTTAATGATGAACAAGTAAAGTGAGAACTGCATAATTATAGAAAATGAAACATCAGCAAATCTTAATGATTCATAGTAATAGTTATTATGCAACTCTATTCATCACAGTAAACAAATTTTTTTTAACCAATTCAAACACTGAGAGTTTATAAATGAATAACTTATAGTAAAGTAAAATAAATACATATTCATAAAACTTACCTCTGACATATAAAGCATTATAATAAGGCTGAATAATGTAACCATTTTTAAGATCAAATAAAGGTAATGAAGTGGATTTGAATCAGCAGAATTTGCAGTAACTCGTGGAGGAGCGGTTAATACAAGATATACGAGCATAACCCAAAATGATACTAAAGGAGTAAAAGTATAAAACTGATACGGTCTATTCATACATAAGCATAAACAAACAGCAAGTAAATTTAACCTAAACATGACCTGAAAATAACAATTAATTTAGATAGTATTTAAAATCATAATTAAACAATAATTTAAAAATGATTAACATTAAAACTTAATTCATTATTAAATTTCAGACAAAATCCATGTTTTATGGAAAGATTAAAAAAATCATTTTTTAAATGTTTCCATCAATCATAATTACTAATATGTATAAAAATACTTAATAGTCATTTAAGAATTATTTTTAAAAACTGCCTGTAAATTTAAGCAACATATAAATACTAATAGAATTTGTACTTGTCAGTTTTATAAATTATTTTCTTCAAACAATTTACTCTTCCATGACACTCAGCAACAAAACTTATTTAAAAATAAAAATTTTTTAAACAAGGCAAAGAAAATTATAAAACACAAATTCAGATAAATATTCAATTCTTTAAGTGACATGCATATTTCAGTTGAAGATCACAGAGAAACTAAATATTATAAAATATGTAGTCACACAATCAATATAACAGTACACTTAATGAAACTTATTTTTTTGGTATTTTATGTTCTGAAATGACACATTCACCACCTTCAACTGTAATTTAATAAACTGATTGATGCAGATCTATTATTACATTTAACAAAAACAAACTAGGAAAACTTCTTTATTGTTATCAAGAATCTACCACTTCAAGAAACCTTAAGGATCTTTGAAGAGTTGAAGGATCTTTAACTCTTATTAAAAGTAATAGTAAATCTTTTTATTAAGCCTGAAAAGTAAACAACTGTTATCAGTCTCAATAATGTGTTTAATTTAACAAATGACTTTATGAAAATAATTTGTAAACCTTGACCATATAGGAAGATTACCTTCTCTTCATTAGAACAATTTATTATTTTTGCTAAGAAAATGGATACAACATTTTGTACAGACAAAGAAATATGAAAACAACAAAAAATGGTTCCCATCAGTACATTAGTGGAATTTATTTAAATAAGACATTAACAAAATATTACTAATTTTTCCACTCAATTTTAAACAAAAAAAAATAATTCTAGTCATTTTGTTTAGTAAAATCTGATTAACAAAACATCCCAAACAATTCTGGAAACCTCAAGTATTCTGCCAATAATTTATTAGTTTTCCTTATTTCAAAATTACAGTAAATAGTGTTACTTCAAATTCTGACCGGCTACTATTTTTTTTTAATGAATCAATCTTCCGTTTAAACATTCTTTATCTAAAAACTTAAAAAAGAAAAATATAGTTTTACCTTTCATGCATGGAAGCATGACAGCGCGAATGGGATGCCACGCCTAAGGGAAGGTCGGTCCTTGTATAGATTTATACAGGACTTGGGGGGGATGGTACACCTCTGGTTTATTTTTAAGGGCAACGGGGGCCCAAGCGCTCACCAACCACATAAATTTAAACCAGTATTTGTTTCGG
>JAAAKQ030094868.1:13316-28344 GCA_010016005.3 Zanna intricata
ATATATATATATATATATAATATATATACACATGTATGTGCGCGCTTGCGTGTTTATGTTTGTGTGTGTGTTTTACATTAAATATTGTTTTATAGTTAGATGACTAAAGAATTTCCCTATAAGAGAAGTTTTTAGAAATGTATATTCGATCCAGCCTGGTTTTAATCTGTTATTCATAAATTCTCTGTATTTTTTTAACATGCATAATTTGGTTGGATATGAAAACCATTAATAAACTATTTAATATTAATGTAATAAAACAATACTTCCTTTACTTTGTACGAGGAAGTAATCAAAACAACTTAATTTTTTTTTAAATCGTATTTTTCTTATCTGGTGTCGTAATTACTAACAGTATAATTGTATAGAATATGAGAATTAGTTAAATATCTTAATTTTATTGATAACATTACAAAAAAAAAACGCCTTTGCACAATTTAACCAATAATATACATACTAAAAACTCCTTTCAACATAACATATTCTTTAAAAGCCGACCTCCGTAGCGCGAGTGGTAGCTTCCCGGCCTTTCATCCAGAGGTCCCGGGTTTGAATCCCGGTCAGGCATGACATTTTTCATACACGCAACAATTCATTCCTCTCATCCTCTGAAGATTTACCTTAGCGGTGGTTGCGGAGATTAAACAAAAAAAAAATATATTCTTTAAAAAAAAGTTAATTATGGGACAAAAGTCGCTAAAAATCTGTACAACTATTAAATAAAAATATATTGGACTGGATCGCTATCTGTTAAAACATTATTAAAGCTTCCCGTCGCTTTTTGTCTGCACTATATGGTTATTTGCGTTTCCCATAGCGGTCAATTTTTTTATTTTATGTTTATTAGTCAAGTAATCGGAGGAAGGTGCAGCCTATTTTTTCTATTTAGCCTGCGGAACCACCGAAAGATATTACTTCAGAGAATGAATAAGGATGATATGTATGAATGTAAACAAAGTGTAGTCTTGTACAATCTCAGGTCGACCATTATTGAGAAATGTGGTTAATTGAAACCCAACCACCAATGATCACCGGTATCCACGATCTAGTATTCAAATCCATATAAAAGTAATTGTCTTTACTAGGATTTGAACCTTAGTACGCTCGTTTTCGAAATCAGCTGATATGCGATGACGAGTTAAACATTACAACAGTCCGGTGGGTTTCAGCCAGTCACACATACCTGTACTGCTGTGGTGGTTGAGTCACAGCGCCGTATACCTTCGCAGCCCTTAAAAAAATCGGAATTAAAAAAAAAACCGAAAATTGTTTTTAAACATTTATCTGAAGAGTATTTGCAAATTCAGATCTACTGAATATCTCGTTTACTATATTCTCGATTGGAAAATTTACTGTCATTGTTAAAAAATTATTTACCTAGACTTTGGGCTAACTAATCATCCTTTTATCATCGCCATGCCCTAAAATAATATGAAAGAATATTTTACTACTAAATTGATTTAAAAAAAAAAAAAAATTCCTGACTATGGATTACATTCAAACAGGATGAATTATTAATTGAAGGAAAATATTATTTAATGATGAAATTTTGTTGTCGATCTTTGATTTAAAATTACAGTCGAATATCTATATTCTTTTCTCAACTATATTTTCTCTACATTCATTGGGCTAATTAAATGTAATAAGTGAAAAAAAATTTTATAACAATATATAACTAAAACTTATTAATTCATATTTAACTTATTTAGTACATTTATTAATAGAAAACTCTCAAACATCTCTTACAAAAAATAAAAGTAATATCGTATTTCAACTAATAAAAAATTATTTATCACTCGAAGTATGGAATTAATATAAATATAAAACAGATACTAATTTAAATAAAATGTTTAATGTAATATGACAAGAAAATAGTAATATAAATAAATATGTATTACAAAAACATATATTTCAACTTGTGTTTAAAAAATAAAAATAATAGATATTACAGCGATAGATAAAACCTGCGTTTCGCAAAACCGGCCCTCCCCCCACCGTTCACTACCCTTTCACACCTCGAGGGGTCCCCATGCGTCATCAGAAGTCCCCGATCCAGAACACTCTTGCGTGTGTTCCGGGCCTGGGAATCCTCAGCAATTGGGCTGCCTTCCTGGCGCTACACGTCGCCAAGGTTCATTCCTTGGTGTGTACCACATTTTTTCACGCCTTCCCTTTTTTTTTCCCCCCACATGAGACTGACTGTTAGCAGCAGTATCAGATTTCCCGTTTTTATTTTACACAATAGAGTGAAAGAATCGGTGAAGGACTGAAGGCTTTGAAAAATCCATTAGTTGCTTTATCTCCAACTCTGGCAGACCGGAAGGTTTCAGTTTCGTTCTTCTAGTCTGCACCCCATTCCACTGGTTCCCTTTGCTAGATGACTAGCAGGCGGGAAACCAGCGTTGCTACCTAGTTCCAATAACTCCTTCTCCGGAGGAGGGAAACTCAAACTTTGTTTAAGTGGTTTAATTTGCATTATTTTAATATGAAAACTCAATATTAAGAAATTATTAGTTATAATTATTAATTGTTAATAAAATTAATTACTATTAAAATTTGGTATTACTTTCTATAATAAATAAAATCTTAAAAAATGACCAAAAAACCAAACTTTATTAATAAAACGGTGCTAACATTCGATAGTTTTTTTTCAGTTATTAAAATTAATTTATGAGCCCACAGTGAATATTGATAAAAGATAATCAAAGATATAAGTTTTCAACTTTAATATTAATCCATAGATCGATAACATTGTTTTATTGAAAAATATTTTCCTTCAATTAAAAATTCGTGCATTCTGAATATAACCCACATCAGGATTTATTATTTTTTTTTTAATAAAAAGATCATTTTAATAATAAAATATTTTTTTATATTAGTTTAAAATATAAAACTTTGTAAAGAATGTGTTAAAAAAAGTTGAATGGTCATGGCATAATTAGTGAATTTTACAAAATATACTATGAAGCAAAAGTGCGGATTTGTAAATTTCAAATGGAATGGATTTCGGTACGATAAATGACCAAAATATATCATTTTTCTTTAAAACAAAATCATTAAAAGGAAGAAAGGAAACATTTTTGTTATAACTTATTATTTATTCATAAAAATGGTTAATCTAACTAAAAAATAATTGTATACTCATGTGTTTGTATATAAAGAATATTTGAGATTATGCAATAAAAATCAAATTTTATTGTAAATAATATACTTCCAAACTTGTCAAACTGTCAATCTCAAGAAAAAACTTTCAAAAATTAAATTTTTAGATTGCCATGAAAATATTTGGAATGTTTAAAACATGTTATATCTGAATCTGAAAGTAATAAGAAGTAAAAATAAATAAAGAATCAATGCTTAAAACCTTGAAAAATAAATTCAAACGAATTAAACTACAATTCGAAATAAAAATATTATCGATTGGAACGTTCAACCATTGATTTTATTTTTAAATAAAAAAATTTTTTCCCCCTGCACCCTTCGGTTGGATATATAATTAAGTATTGCTCAACCCAGGGAAGTGTCCTTGCTTTTAATCGAGACTCTCCGCCCAACGGCTCTATGTCCGGCACGGGCCGACCTGCCGCGGCAGCTCGGCACTCTTTTCGTAGTGGAGTTATAATAACGTATCTACTCTTTAACAGGAACGTTCTAGATCTTATCCGTATCAAATATAGTTTTTCCCACAGGGTTATTAAAAAAAAAGTTTTGCAACTTTAATTCGGCGAAAATTTAAGTTATTTCATGAATAAATGGATAAATTATTTTATATACATAAAAGTGCCCATCGAACTGGGCTAGTGGTTAACCCTTCGTCGCAAATCAGTTATTTAACATATAGTTTTTGAAATCGGAGGTTTTGAAGTTTAAATCCTATTAAAAGCTAGTTGCTTTTATACGGATTTGAATAGTAGACAGTAGATAGCGGTGTACTTTAGTGATTGGGGGTTCAGTTAATCACACTTCTCAGGAATGGTGCTCTGAATCTGTATAAAAGTAATCTCATTTTTACATATCATTACCCGCATCCTATTGGGTCTTAGTTGCTTATTGTTCACTAGTCAAAAAGACTGTAACGTGGATATTAGAAAAAAAAAGTAATTTAGATAGAAAGTATCAAAATGAATGCCAAATAATTAATTAATTCAGTGTGATGATTTTTTGTACAGCTCTATCTATAACTTAATTCTAATAATTCTAAGCTTAAGTAATTAAAAGTGTTATCGGCATAATTATATAGTGTATATAATTATTATTCTGACATTAGTGAAGAACAGATAATAAATGAAGAGTATTAACTGATAATTATGTTTCGGTTCTACCGCCTATTTTAGTTATAAAATAAATAAAAATGATCAAATAATTGTTTCAATTAGTCAGAAAACTGTAAATTATATGGAATTATAATTATGGTTTAAACCAATGTAAAAACTATAGAAAACGCATAAACTTTTTATATATTTTTTATACATTTATTTTTTAACGTAAGACAATATTTAATTTACCTGAAGCTATAAATATTCTTTTACTCCTGAATGTATTTAATGATTCCTTTATATACTGAATACCACCCATCAACTAAAGGTTAGTAATTATTAAATTACTGTGATAAATATAGTTTAGTGAGAGTTTAACCGGTTATGTTATATACGGGAGTAAAATTTACCTAAGTTTTTGTTTTTATTTTCTATTTACAGCGGGTTAAACAAAATAAATCGTATAAGAGTAATTAATTACATTACTGTGTACAACGACGTTAACTATTAATTAATATTTTATATCGGTACACATTATTAATATACTACAGATGTTATTTTTTTCTTAAATAATACAGTACATGGATGATTTATTCATGTGAACTGACTATAGTATTTATTACGTTACACTTTATCCTAGTTTTATTATAAGAGTCTTTTCTTTACTTAAGTGGATAATATATTAAATAAACTAATAAATAGACGAATTAAGATGAATTCTATTCATAATATTTTACATTCTTTTCTTTCTCCTTTTCCTTCATTTTCTTTCCTCCTTAATCTCTTAAACTCTTCTTTTTTACTCATTTCTTCCATTTTCTTTTTTTTTAACATAACCTTTTTCATTAATCTCAGACTATATTCAATTATCTCTTTTATTAATTAAAAATCATCTATGAACTTTTTTCAGTACAATTAAAAATGATCGTATAAAATAATCTGTAGTGAGTTTTGTTCCATCTAATCATAAGTATATAATAATAAAAAAACATTTTTTTTTTCTTTATAAATACTATTATTAATACAAAGAAAGAGCAATACTAAACGAAGATCGAAATAAATTAGCAAACAAAAATCACTTAAAAATGATTTAAAAAAATTAAATTAAATTATAATCTAAAACTAGATGATTATTTGATTGCCATGGACAGCACAATCATCGTCAGCGTATACTGACTAAAAGACACTGCCTTTTGAACCTGCCTACAAAGAAGACTGACAGCTACAGTGTGGGATGCAAATCAGGATGTTCTCAAGATTGCCTACAAGTCGTACAGCCAGTGCTAGCTCACTAAGCAAGCTAGATCTCGTTCAAAATACGGCCTTAAGGATAATCACAAGTGCTGATAAGTCCAATCCTATTGCAGCTATGTAGGCACAGAGTCAGATTGAGCCCCTACAATCATACCAAGAAAGGATAGCATTGAGATTCTTGGAGCGTTTTAGGCGTGTCTATAAGCATCAATGGATTAACTACTAGTAAGCTACTTCTAGGCTGAGGATACAGACGCTCCACTCACTGCATGTGAAAAACTTATAAGGAAGTATTATAATCCACTCGTGGACTCTGTACTCCTGTGCACGAGCTATGATTTCTTCAATCGCTTACCTCGAGCTCCTCCAAGTCCTATTGTCCATCACAAGCGTTTTTTGATTATTTTTTTTTAAAGGTGAAAAACGCTTACGCATTATTAGGATTAAATATAATGGGCTAAAAAAAATTAAAAACAAAACTAAAACTAAATTCAAATTAAAAAAAAAACCCCTTAAAAATGATAATGTATTTAAAATTTATTAAAAACATAAAAACTAATATCGATAAAATCTTACAAATAATAACACAAACAATAGAAAAATTAAAAAAGCTAAAAACTAATACTAGATAAAATTATAATATTAAAAAAAACAAACAGACACATTAAAAACGTTTCAGATAAAAAAATATACATAAAATTATCAAAATTTATGTAAAAACCAACACAACAAAAAAATAGAAATATCCGGTCTAAAACTTTACTGAGTAAAAGGATGTATATAAATAGAAAGAAAACCCAGTAAAAACCATTTAAAAACCAGTTTAAATTACTCACAATATACCCGGGTAATTTAAATGTACAACGCAAGGCCGCATAACATATAATCCACAAGTAAGAGTATGCGTGCATCGCACGCATAGTGGTGTGTGTCCTGCTGATATCAGGAAATCGTGGGTGACTCTGATGTGTCCTATCCGCAATCGATACAGGACCACTTCTTCACGACGAATTTTTCTGTATGAGGAATCCCATGGCCACAGAAGCTATTACATTCCTAATATATTTCCATCATAAGGTAATACATTACCTTTGTGTAAAGAATAAAAATAAAATATAAAGTTATGTTAAAAAATAAATAAAAACTATATATATATATATCTATATATATATATTTATATCTAAATAAATAATAAATCTATATATTTATATATATATATATATATATATTTAGAGAGTGAGAGTGAGAGAGAGAGAGAGAGAGAGAGAGAGAGGGAGAGAGTGTGAGAGAGCAAAACCTTAAACCAAACTGATATCGCCTCTCATAAACAAAATTAAACTAAAATGAAACTTAAAAAAAGAATAATTTTTTAATACTTTTTAAGGTTCCTATGATAGAAAACTTTTATAAGAAAGATTTCACATCTCAATGATATCTCTTTGAAAAAATGAGTACTTCTTAAATTTTATAAAATATAATTTTAAAAATATAAATTAAGCATAAATTTTAAAAAAATACATTTTTTGTCGTAGGAATACATTTTTTAATAATGATCTTCTTCAAAAAACTTTGATATAAACAAATATTAACTGAAAGAAGGAAATAATTATTCTTAGTTTATTACCTGTAAAAGAATTTTCATAATAAGAATTTCGTTCTGAGATTATGCCACTTTCTTTTCATATTTTCAATTACAAAAAAAAAATGGAGAAAAATTTTTAAAGAAAAAATATATTAATATCATTTGTCCTCTTTTAATTCCATTTCTACGGACGGACATACAATCTTTTAACTAAATATTTTATTGGTAAAAATATTGAAAAATCTTAGGACAATTAGGTAATCAGTCATCTTCACATATTTAAGAAAGTGAACGAAAAAATATTTTAAACAGAATATTTAATATTTTTAACTAGAGGTCCCAAGTTATATTAATGGTAAAATTCTGATTTTTTATGGCAAGGTTTTTCTCTATGAATAAAATCAATTTAAAAATAAATGAAGAAAGGACTTAAAACAATTTAATTTTTTCCTGAAACAAAAATTTCGTAAAAGAATAGATAAATTTTTTGTTTTAAGATTGACAGTTTTTCTATTCTAAATAGCACCCTTCAAAATGTTTTAATTTAAAAATTTATATTAATAATTGTAGATAATTTAAAGATATAATTTTTTATTTTATTTCAGTAATTATAGTAAATAGTTTTTTCGTTTCAATTTTAATCCTACTTAACATTTTTTTTTGTGAGGTATTTTACACGTAGGGAAATCATCAGATGCAAAAGTTGTTATAAGTTTATGACAACTGATAATTTATGTAATGTTCGAGACTAGAACTCTTTTATAATTAATAGTTCTCGTTACTTATTCTAATCTGTTTTATGTTGATACTTGATAATAATATTCCCAAAAAGATGAAGATCGGAAACGTCTGGTACTGAACAGAATCATAGTTTTTATTTTTGTTACCTTCTTTTACGCGTTTGATTTTTTTTGTAATATAATTTTCCTGTAAAAATGAATCAGTGAAAGGTATTCGAAATTTTCTCTAATAAAAATTGTTTGACCTATTATAATTAATATACTGTTGGTTACTATTATTACTTTTTTGTACTTTTATCGAATACCGATGCCACCATTCAAGTAGGTTTTGTTAGGATTTATAAGATATACCCATCTTGATTTAGTAATTATGTATTAATTATATTAGACGTATTAATAGATTGTATTAATCTTGTCCTTTCGTTCTGGAGGTCCCGGGTTCGAATCCCGGTCAGGCATGGCATCTTCACATACGCTACACATCATTCATCTCAATGCTCTGATGTAATACTTAATTTTGGTTCCGGAAGTAAAAAAAAAAAAAATCTCCGTGTTAGGATAATAGATTAAGAAAATTTAGTATTAAGATACGTATTAAACGTAGTGGGGGAAGGCTCTCCATTGTTTGCAACCAATCGGTTGGCAGACGGCAGCGGCACAAGTTAAACGTACGTCTTTTCATAACCTAAAATGATTGTCAAAAATTAAACAAATTGTAAACGTAAATTTTATTGTCAAGCGTATTATAATAAACCAATGTTAAAAACGTAAACCGTGAATCTTATTTCACAATGACTATACAGGTGGCTTTTTTTGAAGAATTTCTTTATTCATTGTTAATTTACAGTCTACTGAATTATTTTAACTTAAAGATCGCGGAAAATTTAATTTTCCGCTATAACTGCTACAAGGCAACTATCAGCGGCCAGGTATCTCTTATGCATCGACTATTTTCTGGAACTGTTTATCGTCCCCTATCATACGACGCCACATGAATTCGACGAAGAAGTATTCTATGTCATGCCTGACAATTTTCCTGTACTCTTTATTCTGCCATTTCAGCGATCCCACGAGAGTTTAATTGTTTCTGAGCACCGGTATCAGGATCAACAAAATGGTACGAATGAATAACAGTATAATGGCAGAACCCTTCGGTTTCCAGCATATCGGTTTGGTATGCACATCAGGAATCCGAGGATAATATGCTTACGTTATTAAACTTATCTTTGATAACTTTCACAAACGTTTGAATCAATCCGTTTGAAAATTTCACATCAAAATGCTACCCGCTTTCACGACAAATTCCGCCAAAAAAAACCCATTGCTGTGGGTAGATGCGAACAGCATGATTTTTGTGTCTCGAGAACAGCGTGTTATCGATTTCGACGATCGTACAGTTTTGTCTTATTTTATCTTGCCCATGCCGTTCAGTACAGTCGACAAATACTTTTCTAATGATCCAATGGACTATTGTATTCAGACCCAAATCCAATTTACGTTGACTTTGAGAATATTTGATAATTCGAACGCCCAGCTACATAGAAAAATTATATACACTGAGAATATTAAATTTTTAAACATGTAAGTATACAATTATGGAATATTATTAATGTAATAAAGATAAAAATAATTCGTATAAATGTGTAAAATATTGTTTTCTTATGTCTTCCATGTTATCAAAGAAATAGATCTAGTGACAAATCGTAGAAACACATTGTTGGATGTAATTTGTTCCCATGCTGTGAGCAAAGGCACTTTGTCTTATATCAGTTGCAGTTAGTACATTGTACTTTGTACGAGGTATATAGGTGTTTCGTATAAATGAATCTTGCTTTCTATTACCGTATTGTATTCATTCCTTTATCTCTCTTTATTCTCATCCTCTCTTCATCTTTCTTTACTCCTTCCTCTTTTATTGTTGAGAATAAATTTCTTTAATATATTCTATAACATCTTCCACCATGTCGGTGGAAATTGCCTACTTTCCACTTAAGGTTACACTGGAGCAACAATATTACTATTCTTCAACCTTTCCATTCTTATACTTTATAGTTCTTCTTTTATTTTGTTATTTTTATTTTTCAATTAAAAAAAAAAATCATTTACATTAATTTACAATTAAAATAAATAATAATGTTAATAAGGAAATATTGTTATTGAAAATTTAATACTTTATAATAGAAAGTTGATTTATGTTTATTCTTAAAACTGAATAATTATGAGGAACACGTACTTTTAATATTTTTTAATCTTGAAATATTTTAATACTTATTTATAAAATATTATGAAACATTATACCAGATAATGTACCTTATTTAAAAAAAATTATGTTAAATATTGTCACAATTTATTATTATTATTTATTTATTCCACTTTCTTCATAAATAAGGATATTTTATTTATTTTCACTATTTAAATTATTTGTTATTTTTGTAATTTATTAGAAAGAAAATGTTAATATTTGTTCATTTCAGTATCTTTGTCCTGACCGCATTTAATGCCAAATATTAAATTTTATACCCATGTTGACATTTTGTTTTATTTTTTTTTTTTTTACAAAAAAAGTATCCTAAAACTTTTAATCAAAGAAATATTAATACAAATGATATTATGCTTGCTTTAGAATATGAAATAATGCCTACCTTTCTTTGTTTTTATTCTATTGGAATTAACACTCAAAATTCTATTGTTAAATCAATCTTTAACAGTTCTGAGAAATTCAGCTGGTCCGTAGTGGCAAAAGATTTAACTAACTTAATTTTAAATAGGTGAAATTATCATGTTATGTATTTTCCACTGATTTTATAAGAAACTGAAAATTTTGTATATATACATATATATATATATATATATATATCTTAACAATAAGTGCAATATCTCAGAAAGTATGAAAAATATTTTAAAGTTCAGTCATTTTCTATAAACTTTTAAGCAAAAAATAAGAATAACCCGAACTCTATGGTGAATAGTTTTGAATACGGATAGCTTTTCAACGTTTTATTTAAACAAACGTGAACTAAATAAATCATTTACGATGGTCTTTTGTTTCATGAATATTATTACCGATAATGAATTTATTGAAAAATTTTTAAACTACACTTATTGAGAGAATTTAAGTGAAGTACCAGTAGGATAAAAAATTTTATTTTCAATGATAATAAATAGAAAAACATTCTCTAAGTCAAAAAGTTTTTTTTCTTTTTTTCCACCTCAGGAACCACCGTTCCGGAGTGTAACTTCTGCTGCGAAATTTATGAGACAATTTTTTAAATTTCTGCGGGGGATTGGGAATTAATATTTTATATGTAAGCCGAGAGTTTGCTTTTAGTCCTCGCAAAAAGCGAGTACCGATTGCTTTCAAATTTGCAGGCTTTCGGGTTATTTGAAGGAAGGTTTTACATCATACACAGAGGCTGTAGCCCCCTTGGGAATGAAACTGTGAAGATATTCATTACAGAAAAAAAAATGATTAATTCTTTTTCTTCATTATTCCGAGTACATATCGTTGACGAAGCACACAACTTCTACTTTAGTTACCATAGTGACTACTATTCTGTCTTTTGTAATTTAGTTTCTTTTTCAGGTGTTTGTATAATTTAATTGTTACGTATTAATTGTTACTCTCACAATCATGAGGGTAATGAACACTGCGGTGATCTTGGGAGTGAGCACTTTGGCAGCAAAGTGAGCTCCGATCGGCTAGTACATTTGTGATTGTTTTATTTATGGGAATATATGGAGATAAATTTATATAAAAGGCAATCGTAGAAAAATAATAAAATAGGAAAAAAAATTGTCGACTTATACGCAGGGTTGAGTTGATATATCAAATTTGTAAAGGCACAAATGTGTATATGAAGTGATTTGCGAAGAATTAACAGACTTACAAGACAGGTTCTACTGGGAAAAATAAATAAGAAAGTTCATATAAACTTTTATTTCGGAATCACTTCGTTAGCTAGTATCAGCTGATTAAAAATTTCGCCCTGATTTCTGTGACCTTCAGTAAAGATTTAAACAATTAATTTTTAATTAGTTTTAAAACATGTCCAATAAATTGTTTTAGTTATGCGTTGTTTTTTTATTTTCCATTATTTTTCTTTTTAGATTTTGATTCTTCATTTATCCCAAATATTGAATTCGTTTTTATTGAAATATTAAAAAGTATTTTCGTTTAATACGTAGTTACATCTTAGATTTTGATTTATTTTTAATAAACTTAAAAATTTTTACGTTTGTATTGAACTTATTCGTATCATTTTACACAAATTCTTATACATTTTGTTAAATTTTAATATGTTTATTACCCGTTTAACAAAAATACTTTACTTCAAACATAAAACTGTATGTTTTTCGATCTCAGTCTAAGATAAAATCCTTTACCGTAGATTCCTCACACATTAATAAAAATATAATTCTGGGACCCCTATTATTTTTTTTCAGTTTTTCATGTCAGATTTCATAAAAAAAAATCACTAAATTTACCATTTAATTTCGGTTCCAAGAATTACATTCTGGTTTTACTACCGAAACCGCAGAAATCAATGCGAAATCTTTCGCCAGCCGACATTTGCTAACGAAGTGTTTCCGAAACTATATTTATTATATGAATTTTCTTCTTTATTTTCACTAACAGAATATATCCTGAAAGTTTGTAACAATCTTCGAGAACTACTCTCTCTCTCTCTCTCTCTCTCTCTTTGTCTATATATATATACGTACATATATATGTAAACTACCTAATATTTTTATTATACACTATTCATGTTAATAACTAAAAAAGAATTAATAATTTTAATTCATTAAAATGATGATTCATGATCAATTCAAAAACATAATTCATTATGTTTGTTTTATTACAAACATATGAACAAATTTTTAATTAAATATTTGTTCATACTATTATAAGTATTATTATTTACTATAATTTAAAAAAAAATTATTTGTTACTGAATGAATTTCAGAAACAAAATGAATTTTTAGAATTATCTCTTACCAATTTCAATAAATGTAAACAAATAAAAAACGAATATTACCTGGTTATTCGGTTTTCAGCAATTTCAGAATTGAGAAAGAAAAAATTATTTAACTGAACAAATTTAACTCTCCCTCAATAATAAATAAAATTTTACTTTTGAAAAGCCAGGTCATTGATATCACCTTCCGCTCTTTAATAATCAGTTATACATTACCATATGCCCACAATAAAAAATCTTGATATAATAAACAAATGTAATTTGTTTTCAAGCACCCGCTTAGTTCTCTTGCGTTCAATACCCTTTTGTCTGGATACATAATACAATCTTCAACAAGGCATTAAAAAAAAAAAAAATTGTATCCCGAACGTTTCATTTATTCCAGCTTAACAAATGTTTTTAATTAATGCAAAATCGACAACTTTTAGTCTAATAAAAGAATAGTATTCCATTGGTAAATATAATACACATAAGTAAAAATAATAGGAAATATGATATTAAATAAAAAATTAAAAAAATGTAGCAATAGTATTAATGGTTTAATATACGTTAACAAAACACTCTCAGGAATGCTTAATGTCTATGTTTGCAGTTGCAAGTCGTATTTAACTGCTGTTGCTATTGCAACCTGCATTCTTAAAGTAAGCGATAAGTTTATTTATTAGTAGAGAATCTTTGCACAATTTAAATCATTCCTTGGATTTTTTTATTAATCATCTATAGACCGTTCCGAAAAAGTTAAGTTCGATTTATACGCTACGATTTTTTTGGGTTAAACAATTTATTTAAATTATAATATATATGGGATTATGTAGGAATTATATTATAATAATATAGGAATAAAATAAATTATTACATAAATAAATTTATTTTTAGTAAATTTAATATTTTACAATAAATCAGATAACTTTGAATATAAAATGTTTTAATGGATGTCAGAAGTCATCTTAATAAAATTAAAAAAAAAAAATATCTCACAAAAAAGTAGAAAGGTAATCATCAAATTTCCCTTATAGCCTTAATTTTTCTATTTTAGATTTAATGAGTACTTAAACCTTTCTACAACCGATTTCAGTTTAGAAGGATTGTTTGTCTCCTTTTCTGCGGATTTAAAAAGAATGTATGATAAAGTACAAAGGAAAATGTGTTTTTTTTTTGTTTAACCTCTAGAACCACCGAAGGTATATCTGAATACCTTCGATACCGAATGTATATCGAAGGAAGGTATATTTTCAGAGGATGAGATCAATGAATTATAGCGTGTGTGAAAATTGCCATGCCTGACCTGAATCCGAACCTGAGACCTCCGGATGAAAGGCCGAGACGCTACCACTCGCCTCACGGAGGCCGGCAAGGAAAATGTGTTTAGATGAAATAAACATTTTTGATTTATGGTATTAGAGAACGTATGGTATTAGAGAAAGGTATTAACGTTAGAAAAAACCTTAACCTTTTTTATCCGGTTTGTACATTACAGTTACGCATTTACAGACATATTTTCCATTATCAAATATATCAAAATTATTATATCATGAATGTTTAACGATCTCATAATTCAATAATTGTGATTTATCTGACAATGGAACATATATAATAATGTAAGTTTCATTAAAAGATTAACATTGCTAATCCTGAGACGAAAGAACATTCAATTTCTATAAATTTACGAAATTAAACACAAAATTCTAGATAAAAAATAAAAAAACTTTTGACGTAAAGAAAAAATGTGAAAATTAAAATTTTCGTATTTAAAATTCTATTAAAAAACAATTCATATTCGATATGAAGAAAATTCGTATCTTAGAGAACTGATCTACAATCTTCGATTGTTTTACCTATTAATATCTGAAAAAAATTAAGGTTATTAAGGATAATCTTTTTTATAAATTAATTTCAATAATCTTTCAGCAAAACTGAATCTGTTTTTAAAATCTGATGGAACATAGTTGAAGTATAAAATATTCCAGGCAGAATTGTGCTATGTGCGTTATAAGAATGAAAAAGAAGTTTTAATTTGGCAAAATTCCTAATATTATTGAGTTATTTTAAATTTTTATACTGGTGAATAAAGAAATTAATGAAAATTAAAAGGTTTTCTGTTAGTATTAATAAATATATGTACATATAAAAAAAAATTATTACTTTCTGTTTTGTTTTTTTAAATAAAATGTTAAAATTAATATTACGGCAGTGATAGATGTAAGATATATATATATATAT